>JBCAUA010062428.1:0-11271 GCA_038406235.1 Peronia verruculata
TAGATAGATAGATAGATAGATAGATAGATAGATAGATAGATAGATAGATAGATAGATAGATAGATAGATAGGCAAACAGACAGAGGGACAGACAGACATGTGGACAGACGGACAACTTCTTTGACTTTTGACGTAAAAATGTATACAGAGTATGTAGCTGTCATCGTATCTGGAGCGAGGTAATTACTTTCATTTCTCCTCCGCCTTCATTCATCAAAGGTTGAGACAGGTGTCAAAGAAGAACTGGGAATAAAGACAAAGGTGGGCGGACATTTCCAGTGTCACTCTTGAGATTACATCGACTGTTCTATTCAGTCAGATTACAATGGGAGAGGGGTGTTATTATATCAATTATTTTGATTTACATAATAAAGAAGTATATATTCATACCGTAGGTTAAAAAAAAAAAAAAAACAGAATCATAGCATTCTCGTGAATAATACCTGAAATATCCTGAACATAGAATTTTTTTTTTAATCATCAGTCATAGTCTTTATCCAATCCACAGTTTAATGGTTCACTATTATATGTACTAAAGCCCTTTTGCTAATGTCACAATGCCTTTGCTTTTCTCAATTTGCTTATCTTAGTTGAAATATTTACTTCCGCGGCTTGTTAAAAATATCGTCCGCACCAAAATAACATTAATCCTTTGCCTCTTATCTTTACTTATACAGCTCATTCCTTACACATTACACTTAGCGCCCTTTGCCTTTGCTCACATGAACCATCTCCCCTTGCCTTGATTTATTAAAACATTTCCGAGACAGATAATTCATCCCTCTATCTCATCGTAATCGCCGAGAACCGCTGCCATGCGCCTGCGCTAAGTCTGATTAACCTAACCCCAAATCCTATGGCTTAGGCCAAGAACATACTGCAATGGTCTGCCAATCTGTGATATTCACCACTTGTTTTTCTTTATTTATTCATTGAATATACATGTACTGACAGTAACCCCAAATCCTATGGCTTAGGCCAAGAACATACTGCCGCCATGCGCCTGCGCTAAGTCTGATTAATCTAACCCCAAGTCCTGTGGCTTAGGCCAGGAACATACTGCAATGGTCCGTCAATCTGTGATATTCACTACTAAGACCTGTTTTTCTTTAATTTATTTTGATAAATTTCCTCTACTTCTTATTCGCCATCATAAACGCAGGAAACTTCTTTGTGAGCGCCAGTGGGAAACAATAGTCGCCTCTCGCCTTCACAAACACATTACATACAAAGGTGCCCAGCGGCAACAAGCGGACAAATTCGTTATGTTTCCGTTGTTGTTTTTTTTTCCTCGACTCGTTGCGCCCCTGCAGGTGACTACTGATCGGAAGGTTCAGTATGTTTTTGGCGTTACTGATGAAGTGATTTCATTGTGTATACTATACTGGCGATGATTTCTCGTGGTAGACAATTTCAGTCGAAAGTCGAAGTGATAATTTTTGTGTTGTAAAACTGAATTTTTTCAGACATATGAAATGTAATGGATGCTTTCTCATTTCACACTGTGCTTTCTTCCTGACAGTATTAATAATGCAATCTCCAAATCTCTTCTCTCCTTCCTTTTCACTTTAACTTGTAACAGTTACAAAGTTTTATAAATGGCTGCTTGAGGAAGATCCCTCGCATCAGATGGCCAGCTACCATTCGGAATGTAGTTCTCTGGGAAAGGACAGGACAGAAACCAGTAGACAGAGAGATAGGTCAACGAAGATGGGGGTGGATAGGACACACCCTCAGGAGGCCATGCAGCAGCACCACAAGACATACACTTCAGTGGAACCCACAGGGACAGAGAGATAGGGGTAGACCACGAGCAATCTGGAGAAGACCCATGGAGGATGATTTGAAGAGAGGAGGGCTGCAGTGGAAAGATGCAGTGAGAAGTGCCCAGGATAGGAACAAGTGGAAGTCTGTTGTTCGTGGCCTATACAGGGTGATAAAGGCGATGATGATGATGATATCTTTACATCTGTTTTGAAGTAATACTGTATTTGTTAGCGGTTTCACATTCATTTTAAGAACGCGTGGAGAGAAATGTCTGTAGGACAGAGGAC
Organism: Peronia verruculata; assembly: GCA_038406235.1. NCBI lineage: Eukaryota > Metazoa > Mollusca > Gastropoda > Systellommatophora > Onchidiidae > Peronia > Peronia verruculata. The sequence goes on from JBCAUA010062428.1 coordinate 2,055, forward strand.
ATTGTATGGATGGACGGGTGGATGGATGGATGAAAAATCTTTAAAATATTTCTGTCCAAATTCCCCCGTCCTGTGAATCAAAAAGCTTTACTTAAAAATAAATAAACAAACAAACAGAAGAGGCTACAGTAACATAACATGAGAGGAAGCATAACACGATTTTGGAAGTACAGTGAGAACTGTATCGATAGTGACGTCACTCATTACTCACTGAAAGAACAAAGGTCTGACCACAGGTAGTGCCTGGGTGTGAGCTTTATAGAGAAGGTTGTAGAGTACAGCCAGAAGTCGGTAACGTAACTGGAGTGCCTGGCGAATGTAGTCTTGATAGGGCTGCTTGAAGGAGGCTGGGTCTTGATACTGGGGATGTGAATCGATATTACGATTGAATTGCACTTTGTTATTACAACAGAAATGGATGTACGGTCCGATAGTGATATCACAGACGGTTTTGTTCTCCGTTACTGTGTGTGCAAAGGTGCAGTCATAATAATGGAATTATCTCTGCTTGGAATGCTTGCCAGTTTGCTCAAAGGAAAATTTTGGATAGAAATCGGCGTCTCAGCTTCTTTTTATCTGATTTGGAACTGCCAAAAGGTCTTCAACGTACGTAAACTTTACAAGAAATGCAAATGGCTAGTAGTAGTTAGAAATTTAATTACAAAGGGGGCATAAGCCGACATGAATCCAGGACTCGCAGAGTTTGATTTCATTATACATTGCCTGACAGCGCTCAGAATTTAGATCTCAGTTACATTAAATTTCCTCTTTTACATCCAGCCGATGTAAAATGGTGGTACTGGATTACGAGTCAATATTGAATTAGCCTTTCGTATTTTGATAGTGTCTAATGTTCTGCGGGCCGGAACAAAGTGAACAATACTTAGTGTTCTTTTAAAACACCATAGGACGTGTTAAGTCAGTCGAAAATATTATTATTCTAAGCTTTTGTTTCAACTCCTGTATAATGCAAGTCTCATTACAAGACTCTGTGTTGTTTCCTGGGGAATTTGGCTGACAGGGAAGAATTGAGTCGTATGAAATGAAATCCTATCAGGACTTACTGGAGATAGAATTGATGCATGATTCCGCATAAAAGGATAGAATACAGCAAGTTGATGCCATCGAGTGCAAAGTTCATCTGTCGTTATTCCTCCAAACCCACAGATGTCCACTCCGACAAAAGGAACTCCGAACAAATTAAAGTTGAGGATTCCTGCAAAGAGTCAGCGCAGCCACATTTCGTGTTAGTATGTATGCGCTCCTGATAAAGTCTTTTGTAGATTTCATATCAAAGAACAGAACAGAGGCCTAATGAGATTAAGAACTGCTATAAAGTCCTAGGTATTAGCTACAAATGGCTGACGCTAGAATTGAACGTGGCCCTGAACAGGAGGTTGGAAGGAAGTAATTTCCTATTCTTTACATCACCACCCTATCCCACCCCTACAGTCATGTTCAAAATACACGAAGCGATGAAGAAAAACATCATTTCGCTTCGACCTCTTGGATGGGATTCAACAGAGGCCTAATTTTGAAGAATAAAACCCTATTGGTAACCCGCCGTAGGGCTACCAATCATATTTTATAATTGCTGCATAAAGTTCGATAGGATACAAAATGAAGTTTATGTTGCCCCATTACGATAATCGTGCACCTTTTGACTAAGCGTATAACTGAATCATGGTAAGCTTACAAATTAAGAAAAAAACGAGCACAAGATTGGGCAGAGCTAATGAAATATGCTGAAATAAAACACACACACACACACACACACACACACACACACAAAGAACCAAAGGGAGAGAGAATAGCTGCCGTAATAAATCAAAATGGAGGTTTGCCAACGATGGAGATATCCCATGATAATATAGCAAAGAGACCACGATTTTTTTTTTTTTTTAATTTTTTTTTTCCAACCAGTAAATCCAATACTATGGTAAATCGAACCAAAAATCAATTAGTTATAGAAGATCATATCACGTTATGTAGAACTGGGACTACGCCGGAAGTAAGGGGGCTAACTGAAGCTAAGAGTTTTCGCAGAATGCATCAAATTCGGAAGCTACGAACACATGGTAGATTGCTTGGTAATAGCCCTAATACACCTGTCTGGGCAGATGAGATGAAGAAGTATCTTTCAGGAAAGATCGGTCTGAAACGTCTATCAATGTAAAAGCAGGGTTAACCGTATGAACTGCGATGTTGAATTCTCACCATGCTCTACATGGTCTCCCGAGTTACAGGAAGGATTAATACTTTGGGGAACTGATGCTTTTGTTTAATTACTTTATACTTTTACATTCCTCCAGAAGCTTGTTTAAACTAAGTATAGCAAATTGTCATATTATTTCAGGCAAAGGTACAAGAAAACGTTTATATTTTTAATTATTTATTTTATTAGATGAAAATGGAAGAGCCCTATTTCTCATGTGAACCGAGATAACTTTATTTGTCTAAAGAACAGCGCAGTATCCTGTTGTTGGATCCCATTGAAGGCGGAGCACGGCTGAGAGCAAGTGGTATATAGATATTGCAGACAGTCCTAACTAGAGGCATAGTTTGTTTAGTTTTCCATGTGGTGGGTTATGGACGTCTATACCGATCTATCGTGCTCGTTGATTCTGAACTATTACCAGCTATAGAGAAGAACATGTCATGGTATGTGGATTCGTTGTCCCCAAGCCAATGTCCAGTATGAGTGCCACTCCCAGGGAAAGTGGACCTTGTGATGATCGGCGATCTCTTGTTGGGGAAGATTGTATCCAGTACCCTAAGAGAAACAGTTGATAAATTACCGTAAGCACAAGCATACTATCGATAATTTGATCGCAAAAGTTTATTTAAATGTTAGCTGTATGATATAAATTCAGTTATATTTCTTATTATAGGTTTTTATCTTTATAGGTTGGCCTCCGCGCCATTGATACTGTTGTTATAATAAGAGAGTATAACTATTAAATGCCATGAACAAAATGAAGAAACAACTGATTGGTATTGTTTTTCTTCAGTCCACTGACTTTATTTTGCCAGACACGAGAATTGTTGTAACAGTTAAGTTTCTTCCCCTGGCTTTGTTCTTATCTGTGTAGCCTTTCAACCTTAAGAAAGTGAGATTATCTCGGCTTTAAGTGCATACCCAGTTTTGACGAGAATAACTTTTTGTGAATAGAACTTTGGAATTTGGACATTTTACCTAAATTGCGACTTCTCAGCCAACTCTTCGTCCGATGTATATGAGGTACACTTGGGGCTATGAAATATATTCATCCTTATCCGATAAGACTAGACGTCGGACTTCCCTACCCTAGAAGCCAGGTTATGAGTACTTACGCTCGGGTGACGTTGGTCTCAGAGTAGCCGTACATGTTGTGCAGGTTGTAGTGAGAGGAGATGGAATGCATGGCGGAAGGACACACGGTTCTGGATGTCAAAGTGCGTCCATCGATGGCTGCACAGGAAGCAACAGGAACAATAGATTTATAGGGAATGGGACGGCATGGGGAACAATAGACTTATAGGGAGTGGGACGGAATGAGGGGGGGGTCAGGGGGTGATTTTTTTAGAATTATTATTTCAGATAGACTATTTTTAAGATTTCCCCGTGGAATAAGGCATTTTCAAATTAAAGGAAAACATGGGGGGGGGGGGATACTTCCTCGAAAAGCTGTCATGGCAACACGGCCATGTTGGATTTTGGTTTCTCTAATATGCCTATCTTTGAAATCTATCCCCTTCCCCGAATATCAGTGGAACCTAATGAAACTTGATCAGAGTGTTGCTTGGCATATTATCTAAAAAGTTACATGTGAATAATATTATAGAAATTTTTTGAAAATGCTATAAAGTGAAATGTTGGTCCTGCACATAATAATAAACAGTAATAAACAAAAATGTTTATTTTTGAAAATGAGAAGAAGAAAAAAAAAAAAACCTGCTGTATGAAGGAGAGTAATGTCTTCGTCACGTCATCATTTTAGTGTAATAGTTGAAAGCGTGAAAGATAAAAATAGTGAAATACCTAACTTAAAGTTCATGATTTATGAACTGAAGTTAAATTTGCTAAACATTCTGTGGCATTCGTATTTTGTTTACAATCCTGCCCTACTCCTGAAAATCTTAACTCGAGACGGGAAAACGGCAAGACAACGTACATCACTAAAGTTATTAGATTGACGCCGTTCTCATCCACATCCAGACACCTGGTCTAAACAGCGACAATTATAAATATGGAATATTGAGCGGTGTCCCACCGTGCATTTCCCTCAACTTTCTAAAAGCTTATAGCAAATTTAAAATAGTGGTAATAATATCATCTGTTTTATTCCACGGCCTGAGAGGCTTTCTTTGTTGTCTTGTGAACCGATTTGTTTCCATGAGTCCTTTGAGTTGCAAAATTTGCTTTAGACATAGCCAGGTGTTCATTTTAATTTTGCTACATTAAATACTTTGTAGAGGGGCTCATGCTATTGATCATACTTTGAACAAAATGCTAAATAGAAAGGATTCAACTTTGTCACTGTGAGCGTCGATTATGTTCCCATTAGGCTATGTTCTCTGATCCGAGTTCACGTGTTTCTATAATAATAGTAATAATGATAATAATAACAATACAAATCATTTAATTAACATTTCCTTTCGTGTACAGCAATACCCTATTTACATTTTATATGTTTTCATTATTGCCCTGACGAAGAGCCAAGCGGGCTCGAAATTTTGGCAGATTTGATCATCACAATAAAGTTGTTTATAAATGTCTATGTTATTTGTTTTTCTTGAATTGTTTTGCTAGTTGCCAGTCTGACAGTTCTCTTGTAGTTTTATAAAATGATGATGATGAAGATGATGGTGAATTCAACGAGAAATCATAACAGTGTTGACCTTCTGACAGCTCTTGTGACATTTTTTAGGTTAAGTCTTAAAATGCCCTAGTTAATAGACATATCATGATATTCCAAACAAAGTGAAAAAAGAGGTGTGTGTTAATTTCGTAATAAGAAAAAATGTTTTGCAACTAAAAAGTTGACAAGGCTTGACAAACGCCCGGTACCACGATCTCCAGTAAACTTTGAAAGTCATCTTAATTAAATTACTTTAGGAGGCATAGTCCTCTTTTTGCCCAAATCCAGGAAATGTATTGGTTCTTTCGAGAAAAAAGCAAGTTGTGTATTGATCATTTCCCCAAAATCCCGGGAGTGTGAAGGCAAGTAAATAAAAGAAATGTAGTATGCTCCGTGTCATCAGGATTACAGAAGGTTCTCTCTGAGTCGGGCACAGTTGGAAAAACAAATTTCAAGGTTATGGTCTGACATTGGTAAGGTTCTACATTACTGACACTGTCTACACGATACCGTAAATAAAACTGTTCCAAAATTCTAAGCTGTATTTCTCAATCGTGTGCCCCCCCTCCCCCCTCCCCAACTCTCGTTCTCCCGTTCTCTGTAATTCACTCTTACACTCTTGTACTCATAAGTCAATACTGTTTTCTTCTCCTTATTTGTCGTGTTTGTCTTTGTTTCATTTATTATTATTATTTTTTTAAATTATTTTTGTTAACACGCCATATCTGGGGTTCGGATAGGTCCACATGGTATTAAACCTTAATTTCCACTTTCGAGATCTACATGAAGAGGTGAAGTCTCTCCTGTCCTCTTGTATTTGCAGATCTCTCTCTAAAAATACGTTCTCAAAGTTTTTGAGAAATGGGTGCAGATTTTAAGTGCAATATCAACAAGAACAACAGCACCAAATGAGACAAAAAAAAAATAGTTGAGAACAAGGCCTTGTAATAGTGTTTAAAATCAAAATTGCGACAAAAGAGTAGTTGATGAAATGGAGAATGATTGGGCAACGTGTCAGACACCCAGTGTAATGCTTAAACAACAATCAAGAGTGATCTTGATATCTTTGAAGAAAATGACTCATTTGTTATAACACTTTACTGAATTTTCTTCCCTTTCTTTATCTTGCAGCTTAATCATAAGATTTTTCTGATGAACACTTTGATGGAATGTTCCTTACTAAGCAATGCCCAACAAGAGACAAGTCAACATTCTCTTGGTCACATACCAATGGAAGATCTATACATCACATCAATATGGCAGATTGTATAACACCAGTGGCTAAAATGGTATTTACTCCCAAGAGTATATTCCAGGAATAAATTAAACCACTTTCACTGTAGCTATCGTCAATCTCGCTGTTAAAGATCTACTCTGTCATATCAATGGCATTATTATTGTCTACTTAAACATATTTGAATGATAGAACTACATGAACCTGCTCAAGGCTTTATTTTTATCACATAACATGGACATAGTTACAAAGCAGATCGCAGGTACTCTATGACTTACAGCATAAAGAAATTAATATTCTGTGAGCAAGATGTGGAAGACTTGAAATCCTCAAAAATTAAAGGGGAAGTGATCCATTCTAAATCCTTGAAATCCAATCTGTCCCCTCTGCTCTGATTATCAGAGATATTTCCGTGTGACGCGTTGACTCACAGGCTGGCTGTATTAACCATTTCAGCCTCAGTACAAATTATTGTCATGCCTGGGATTCCTTCATGTTATGTTTACAACACAGAAGTAATCGGTAAGACAGATTTTTGAAATGTTCTTATTTATGTCTAAACGTTTAATGTTAAGGATTCAACCGATTTGTCACCATTGACCAACAAATGAGAAAACTTCTCTTCAACATCTTGCTTTTAATAATAATAATTTTACTTTTTATATGGCATTCATCCATCTTCAATACGTGACAGTTTACATAGCAATTCAAAACTTGAGCACTATGCAAATGTACTGTTTTTTGTTTGTTTGTTTGTTTGTTTTTTCAGAAAGCAAGTAACGATGGACAAACTCTTAGATCATTACATTTGCTAGGGTTAAACGTTGTCTCCTTTCACTGTCCCTGCCAAATGTTCAATTAAAGCCAAAAACTTTCGGTTTCGCAGGGTTATCATTACATCCTGGTGTTGATCTGAATCATTTCGTTAAATGTGTCATCCAGTTCTGATAATACTTTGACAAAATGTTCGTCAAATTCGTAAGAATTCGTCAAATATTGTAAAACTGTACATAATTCTGAAATACACCTGTAGTATCACTTCTTCTTCTACAAACTGCATTCTATTCAAACGTAACCTACAGTTTTTGGAAACACCCCCCCCCCCTCCCAAAGAAAGATAAAAAAAACCTGTTTTGTGATAGTATGATAGAGCTGCTAAAGGATTTACTTCCTGAGAGGAAGGGGCAAGGATAGTATGGATGACTTCTTCACTAACTCTATCACTTTCTTCTTTTGCTGGAAACAAGAGTTATTGATCAATTAGAATAAAGACAGGAACAACAAAATTTTCTCCTTGTTGACAGGTTGATCTAACCCCTCTCAACTCCCTCCCTCCCCGGACATAATAGAAAAAATACTATTCCAAGAGAAAATTATTATTCTTACAACGAGACCATTTCTAGGATTTTTAGAAATTACATAATTTTCTAGCAAAGTGTACCAAAAGTATATACTTTCCTCTATTGACATGGCATGTTCAACGAACCATTTAAAGAGAACTAATGAGTGGGGAAAAAAATACATACGGCCTGCGTTGATTATGCAGGTTACATTGTACACAGTTTACCACATCTCTATTTACAACCTGCACAAGATTTATAAAAAAAAAAAATAGATTCAGAACAGCTTTGAATGTAAACTTTGCACTTTATTCTGTCATTTACCATGCTCGGTGATGTAATAATATACTACGTGACTAACGATAAGATAAGGAAATAGATATGATACGACAGTATGATATGATATAATGTGATATAACATGATATGATATGATAGATAATATGATAATAAAGTATGATATATGATATTATGATTTGATTCGATATCATATGATTTAATATGACTTGATATGATATGATATGATGTGATATGATATAATATGATACCTAAGTATGGCATATGCTACTATGATTTGATGTTATATGATATAGTATGACATGATATGATATGATGTGATATAATGTGATATGATATAATTTGATATATGACCTATGCTACAGTGATATGACATGATCTAATATGACATTATATGATATGATGTAATATAATATGATCATTAAGTATGACGTATTCTATTAAGATATGATATGATGTGATATAATATAATATGATAATTAAGTATGACGTATTCTTTTATGATATGATGTGATATGATCTAATATGACATGATATGATATGATGTGATATGTTAGGATATAATTATGATATCATATAATATGATACTTCAGAGGATATAATAAACTTTATTTGCGTCACAAACGCATTTATTTGACTATTCATGAGATCATTAAAATACAAAAATATACATTCTCACTGGTAGTCATGTAATTTACATGTTTTAAATTACAAATGACACTAGAACAGGTGAAACTTTAAAAAAAATAGGGGGGGGGGAGGGGGGGGGGAACTAATTGCAACCACGAACAATACTCTTATGGAATTACACGCTCTCTTTTTCTGCACATGATAAGACTTTAAGTAAAATCCAAGATGTGGAGAATGTTAATAGTATATTGTGTTGTCTATCATGACAATGTTGCCCTTCTATGACAACTTTCTACTTTTAGAGACTTTCCTTCTTCGTCTATGAGCTGAGCGTCTCATTGTTTATATTTATGTCTCTTAAATATCAGTCAATAGGCAGCAAGTAGCATTTTAACAGTTTCGTCCTGAAAGGAACCGAAGCGGGGGTTTTGCTCGTCGCTTGAGAGAATGGAGACAACAGAAGTTTCTTTGTTTGTTTGCTTTTTCTTTCATTGGTTGTTGTTCTTTTTAGATATCAGACATCAGACTATTTTGTGAAAACCTTTCCTCTGGTCACAGTGTACTGATTTACCTAGTTATACTTATTTGGTTTCTTTTTGAGCTCACTTCCATGGCATGGTTATCTTTGTTTTATTTCTAACGTATTTTTGTTTCCACAGCATATTTATTATTGTAAAATACATCTCTGTCATTTCACATGGCTTTCAGAAACACAGTTCAGATCTAGTGTAGAGCAGATCTACATTGCATCTTTATAGACATAAAGGTGCTCCGTATGATAAAGGACAGCCTTCTCGTCTCCCCCCCCCTCCAAACTCCCCCGCCCACCCTCACTCACAACCACCATTTCGCACATGGCTGTGGATCTCTCAAGCCC
>JBCAUA010062439.1:0-11271 GCA_038406235.1 Peronia verruculata
GATTTCGCGAGATTTAGGCTGAGTAGCTAAAAATAGAGGCGCGGACTTCGCAGCACTGCATATAGATCTAGATCTAGGTGACTACTTAGACTATAAATAAGGACCATGGATGGGCCGAGGTTGATCTACCAGCATCAAGATCTCATATTTAAAACTAACCTCATTTTCCTCTTATTTTTCCTCTACACTTTGGGAAAAAAGATAAGACAACCAAATAAACGACAATAACGCTCGCTGTCTATGTCACACGTCATCCTGCTCGCTCTCTGAGAAACAAACCATCAAATTTACGACAGGTCAAAGATATACCGGAAAAACATTCTTTTACACACAAAAAGCAATGAAGTTCCAAACCGGCCAAACGTACTTTGGTCATTTCGTAGTCAATCTGTTCAATCATGGCCTTTTGGTTGATACATGTATTATTTTATGAGGTCGCCCATAATAACAGGCTTGTGAACTCTTAAGTGTAGATCATTATATCTAACTGCTCATGATACTATGAACGTTAACATGTAGGTTATTACATAGATCTATAATTATAAGTCTATATATTGATATAGAAAACACTTGCTGTAGGTGAGTCTCTGATAAAGTGAGGCATTATAAATTAGTCTCTTTTATGGTTAACTTTCAGCAAATTGATATACTAGCATTATTCTAGTATCTTTGGTTTCAGTGTGGTTAACGAAATTGATCTTCTGTTGATGTAAATTGTGTAACTTAACAAAAACTAAGCTAATTCACTCATAAGGAATATCCTAATTTGAGTAATCTAGAGGAAAAAGAGTCAGTCTGGTGTTTTGGCAATTCAGTCAATAAACACAGAGGAATAGAAGCTGACATCAGAGAAAAAAATAATTTTTAAAATAATGATAATACAAATAACAACAACAAAATCTTTTTGTAGTGTATAGCCAACAACTAGCAATGAAAAGCTACAAAAACTGTGAAATGTAAAATTAATTCTTTACACACTATGTTAGGACTTTTCACCCCCAAGTGAAATTAATGCTTCCCTATGTCTCAGAAACATGGGAAATCATAAAGAGCAAATAAGAAAACTCAAATCCCTCACAAACTGTTGCTTAAAGAAAATTTCAAGAGTATAGTGGCTAGTCTAAAAGGTGAAAACTTGCGAGAAAGAACGAATCAGAAAATATCTGTACTTACAGAGGAAGAACTTGACGGGAGGTAGGGATGGATAGGACGCATATCCTGAGAAAAATAAATGTATGGCCGTAGTTCAACAACCAGTGGTTTCTCAGGGTGGATTCCATAAAGAAATGAACAATGGATAGACCACATATCAGATGATATAGATCTCTGGACAATGAGGTGAGGAAAAAAGGTTTCTCATGGTAGAAAATGATCTTTCAGGATGGCAGTGGGATGGGGATTGGGTAAGGGGGGGGGGGGGGGGCAGGACAGGATGGGGGAACAAAGTCATTGGCGTATTATTTCCTGGAAAGATTATGTCTCTGGCAGACAGAGTTATACTGTTTATCATCGTTGCAGATAAAAATAAAGATTAAACTCACAAAAGTAATCTTCGAATTTTTCTGGTGGTGGTTGTTATGGTTTTTATAAGCTTTTCAATCTCCTGTAGTGGTGGTTATCTCAGCTGTCCACAACCGTGGTAAAAAAAATAACATAACACTATTGTGTTTTATGTGATGATGATTGCTCCATTGATTGACCCTCCTATGGTTTTAATGCTGAACTGATTTTATAGGGTGTTTTTATATCAAGAGCTTTTAGCACAATCTCATTGGGGAGTCCCATACTCATACTAGCTAAGTTAAAATGTTATGCTTTGGATAGTCCACATCCAGTTCGTGGTTAAAGTTTTTAAATAGCCTGGCGTCTATAGATGCAATACACTTCCGGTATATGTTTGAACACGGTTTTCTTCCGAATATTGAGCGAGTGGTGCTCAATGTCAGTTATTTAAAACTGTGCCGTGTCAGTGTATTTCTTAAAAAATATAAGTATGATAGTGGACCCGTCATTTTGAATAGATCTATATGCACACGAGGTCAACTAAAAGGAAATTCAGGTCATTAAGGTGACAGGCGGCGGTGAATCTGACAAGGCAAAAAATTGAGTAGGGTATTTTAGGTCTACTGATCAGATTTAGATTAGATTAGAGCTACGCTGTGGTCTTTAAATAAAAGTTTGATCAAAGTCAATATGGCAACGGGTGATATGAAAAATAATTTCAAGCAGCTTCAGGCTGAACTAAAGGCTGCGAAATATTCACAAAGCATCGATATTGACGGGTAAGTGTTCTTGTTTCATTTTGTGCCATCATGGCAAAGGAATGATGATCAGAAGATTTTAAATTTCAGTATAGACCTAGAATCTAGATCTAGATTGAACACACAGGCAGAAATGTTTGCTAAACAGATATATTATGGACACTCATGGTACTCGGCTATGACAACCATTGGTCATGTGAGGATAGATCTACTACAAAAGGGAGAAATACAGCGCAGCCCGCACACTAAATAACACACCCTATCCCTAACCCTAACCTTATCGCTAACCCTACCACTACCCTTATCCCTAACCCTAACCCTGTCACTATTTTGAAGTGTGCGGGCCGTACAGTATTTCATCCATTTTTTGTATATGTATGTAACCTGCCACTGCTAATATCCGCAGTCATGGATTATTTTATTTATATTAATTATATTTGTTAATTCTGTGAATGGAATAGGGCTAGTACACATCACATATATGAACACAGATGATTTAGGGAGAATTTCAGCTTGAACAATTCCATGTTTAATTGTTAGTAAGTATAGGATTGTACCAGTCTTCGGCTTAATGGTAGGAGTGGAGGCGATGTCTTGTCGCCGATTCTGTGTCCAATTTGTTTTACTGCCACAGGTCTAACCTGGTCTTTTGACTAGCCCTGCAGCTATTACTTTCCTTAAAAACTACTGTTCTTTTGACCAGATCTACTGGTGGGGGGCTTCTCCAAACTGTACACAAACTGATGCATGACTAATCTGTACTTGAAAGCATTGAGACTTGGTGCTTGAACTACATCTTCAGGCAGGTTATTCTACTGATGAAAAAGTGTTGTTGCAATCCAAGGTCACATCTTTGTTTTTATAGAAGTTAAACTCATGGCCCCTTGTGTTTGTTCTAATTTCTAGTTTGAGGAGTTTGTTTAGAGCTTGTATACACCATGAGTGTATGTGTATGCCTCTATGAGAACACCTCTTAATCTTCTGTAGCCCTCTATGAAAACACTTCTTAATCTTCTGTAGCACAAACTGGGAAGTTTTATTTTCTTGAGTCTTTCTTCACGTGAGAGATCTTTCAGTCCAGGAATAATCTTTGTTGCTTTCCTTTTAACTCCTTCCTACAAGCCTCTTGTCCTTCTCATACCTTGGAAACCACACCACATTGCCAAATTCTAGGTGGAGGTTGCACTAGTGTGGCAAACAACAACTTCATTGTCATTGCATCTAGATACTCATAAGACCTTCTGATCAGCGCTAATCACCTGTTTGCCTTGTTGACCTGTGGTTCAATATGCTGGGAGAATTTTAAATCTCAGTCAACATTCACACCCAAGTCCTTATCAACTTCTGTCTTTTCTAGCTATTGCCTCTGTGTCATCTCATTCTGCACGAGAATTGTCTATTGTTCCTTCCCAGATGAAGTACATGTGATATTTTCCATCATTAAAGCATAGCTGCCATTTGTCAGCCCAGTCTGCAAGGTTTTCTAGATCACTCAGTAGTCTGTTTCTATTATTTTCTTCATTGACTTTACTACAGACCTTGGTGTCCTCTGCACGCATAGAGCACAAACTTGAAACTGCATCAGGCAAGTCATTTGTGAACGCCACAAACAACACAGGGCCCAAAACATTGCCCTGAGGAACCCAGCTTTTGACAGCTGTCCAGTCTGATACTGTGCCATTTATGCAAACTCTTTGTTTCCTGTTTACCAGAAAGTCTCTGACCGACAGGAGTACACTATCATCCATCCCATTGCCTTGATCTTCAGTAGCAAGCACTCATGCGGAACGGGGTCGAAAGCTTTCGCAAAGTTAATCAGCTGGTGATCCCTCGAATCATTTGTCTAGGTTTGAGAGCAGGTTCATGGTGCATGATCTTCCAGAGATGAAGCCATGCTGACACTCAGATAGAATGTTGTTGTCTATCAAATGACCTATCACCGTGTTCCACATGGTTTCCATCAACTTGCACACTGCTTGTTGGGCTAACAGGGCGGTAGTTGCGGAACTGTCTTTGTCTCCTTTCTTAAACAGGGGGATAATTTGTGCCATGGATCAATTTATATTTGAAAAAAAATCTGATGCAATTTCATCCAACATCATTCTAGCAACAAAACTAAATATCAGAAATAGGCTGTCCCCCTGAAAATGGCCATATTGATTAAGTTCTCTTTATATTATTGTTGAATTGAGTCAAAGGACTGACTGAATATATTCTAACTTTACCATTTCATTTTTTTTTTTGTTAAATATAGGCTTCTTGGAGGATCACCACAGGCTTATTTGGGAATCTACCATTATTTGTTTACAACATACAGCACCAAATTCAACAAAGATATCTCTAATTCCAATAATGAACTATATGGAAAATCTGACATGCGGTTTATGGAAGCTGTTTACAAGGTAAGATTAGCATTCGTAGCATTTGCCCATTACTGTTTTGTGGGATTAGACCATGGACAATAGACCTCTTTTCAGATTGATTTTGAGACAAATTTACTGCTTCTTTTCATGAATCCTCATCTCCACTTCATTAATGTCATTATTTATGCTACCCAATCAATTGCCAACTCTTCCTGTCAAGTGTTTTGTCTGTACATATCTAGTTAGACCCTTTCTCCTAGTTTTTTGTTTTTTTTATTTCCACTGGCCATTGTATTCTGAGTCCTCCAAGTAACATTCCATATAAGGATGGAATTTTCCACAAACAGTCTTGGTGGGTTCCATTTTTCTGATTCTAATTTCCTCTCAATTGTTTCTAGTATTGCTTCAAAGTTGCAGTCAGTCTGCTATTCACAGTCAGCATCAACTGAAGACTGCTGATGCATAGGATTTCTCATCATTAACTTTATTTTGTCAAGAACAGTTCTCAAACTTTTTCCCGGCATGGAGAAGCTCATTAGAGTTGGAGTGTTTTCAAATTGCACAAGATTTTTCTTTGTCTTACATAGTCTCTGTGTAGCTCGTTGAATGCAAACCTAGCTTAAGCTGTTCTCTTTTTAAGCTTGCATCTGTTTGTTCTTTGCACTGCCAAATGAAAGCCTTTCCTGCAGTGGTAAGACCACTTACTCTTGGATTTATTTAAGTTGGGCTCCAGTACATGTACTGGTTTTCACTTTGAGGACAATAGTTTTTCTTGGGTAAGATCAAGTCTCTTTGCTTTTTATTGCCACATGAAAAAAGGGATAGTCAAGATCATTGAGCTGTGTCAAGAATGTACACCGTTTTTCCTTTCTGCTGTTGTCATTATTTTGTACATGATCCAGTTCATAGCAATGTTGGTATGGAATGATGTTGAAAAACAACATTAACACCAGTTGTTACTTCAAAATTTGCTTGTCAGGTGTCCACAATAGGGAATTCTGTAGTTTATTCCTTAATACATATTTCTAACTAAAATGACAACTTTTCCTATTTTTCTGTTATGTAACATGTATCGATAAAGTAAACATGTTCAGACTGCCAGGTGCCTTTTTGGAGAAGATAATCGACTAGCAGTGGTTGGGTTCATTCATTTCATTATTATTCTTTGAGTTGGAGTCTGATCTGTGCAGAACCAGTGTTTTCTTCAGAGGCCTTTTCAAGAATATACTTATTATATGTTGCAAAGTTTCCACCATAACATAACAGTACACATATATCTAAGCGAATAGTGGCACACAAAAGATTTTTATCTCAGATATCTCCTCGTAAACAAGTATCATTTTTTCAGATGTACCATGTGGCAGTTATATTGCAAGTCTATAAATAAATGCACAAGTAAATGAGATTTCATTTTCACAGTAAGCCAAAAAAAAATTGTTATCATAATGTAAGATTGTATTTTTATGTAGATTATATATAGCAGTGCCATTTATAATGTATGAGTTACCCCATTTACATCTTTTATTTTAACATAAAATTTTCATGTTTTTTTTTATCAATAGATACTCCGTGACATGTTTGATCACAAGCCCCAAGTCACAAGAGAACAGTTCTTTTCCCCAGGATTTGCTGAGAGGAAAGTTATTATGGCTACTGAGATTTTACGATTGATTCGTAGCAGATATAAACCACCAAAAAGCACTACCTTTAAAGTGGCAGCAACCAGAGAGGAACCAAAAGCTTCTCAACATGAGAAGGTATTAACCACCAAAAAACTGTAACAATGTTTGCTAGATAGATTGTGTCTTTAACCTTTTTCTTTGGGTTTTTCGAGTAACGATACCATTATCATTCCTATTTCTATACAGTGTATCACAAATACCTTGAGCTATTTGGGATATTGAAAAAGGAATGCACAATTCAAGGAATGCATGAATTGCCAAGAATCGTAACATTGACAAAGCTTTTTGCAGCACCGTTCATTGCTGATACTGAAGGGCAAATCTGGCTCTTTCCTCTGAGCTTTTTTTTTATAAAGATATTACATGCGCCAGTTTGCCCTCTTGGTACTAGTTGAATTTCTTTGTATTTCTAGACTTTAAGAAGCTTTGCTAAGGCATACAGTGGAACAATGATAACACTTCCACCCATCTCACCTCATTTTGAGGAGCCAGTGATAAATGTTCCCTTCTGCCCATCAAACTGAGGTTTTGGCTCCATATTAGCATAGCATCGGACAATAGTAAAGTTGTTCGATGAATCCATATTTTGTTGAAATTAAAGATGAAAGAAATATGTAGATGACAGAGAAATAAAAAATTAGTGTGGGTCCACAAGTTTTGTTTAAAGGATCTATAATTTGGAGGAATACATGTTAAATCGTTTGTATTCAACTGTAGTCTGATAATTATTCGAGACCATGTTGTGAGATTTAGCAAAAATGTTGCATGCTATTTTAAATTGTCCATCGATGTAACCATTGATCTTGCCTAAATCACAGTCTGATAAAATTTACAAGGAGAGATTACATCAATGTATACCACATGATTTATATGTATTACCGGAAACTTTTCCCTGCGGTTTTTGTCCTGCATATTATTTGACATAAGTATTACTTGATACATTTGTAAGTTCCTTAAGAATGAGATCATAGTATGTGAATAGTGATCTGCCCTGTTCACGTGAACTCTTTAGCCTGATTTAGACAGGAGGTCAGTTCCAGCTTCTCTTCAGATTAGTGGTTTTCAACTATAGATGCATTACCTTTGTAATGGTAAGAATGAACACTGCAGTTCTTTTTAACAGAAAGAAAGAATGATGTTGTAGGTCTTCACAATACTTTTATTTTTGTTTCTCCAGATTCTAAAGGAACCCCATGGTAAGTTTTCTGATTTGGAAAAAGATAAATTTTAGAACTAAAGACAGTTATACATGTATATATGTTTCCCAGAATCCCATGTAAATTTCCAGAGTCCCAAGAAAAGGACAAGAACATATACATACTAATAGATGTTATCCTCATTCTTGAAAATGTTTTATGAGCGTGTATTATGTATATAATTCCATTTATATATATGACTAGTGCCATCCCAAACTTTATTAATTGTTCCAGAAGGTATTACCCATGCATTGTATGGTTTATTTATCCAAGCTTTGTATCACAAAATAGTAGTTGTCCCCTTCAGTAGAATAGATAATGAAAGAAATCTGTCTGTTATATCTAATATGCAGATTGTTGAACCTTCGGATTCACCTTCCTCCTTCTAGCACTGTTGATAAAGAAGATAATTTTATAAAACTAAACAATGGAATCTACTGTTTAAAATTAAGTTTAATTTTTCCTTTCCTGTGATATAGAAAAAAACAATACATTATCCCACTGATTAGGTCTATATATATACATGGAGCTTTGTAAAGGGTACAGAATACATGTATCTTGAGAAAATTAATTTTGAAATCAGTGATGATCAATTACAGGACCTCTGTTGCAACTTTTGATAAAAAATGCATGTGTGAGTGTGCATTGGGGTTTAACACTACATCAGCACGATTACTGCTATACTGTGTCAAACATGGTAAGATACGTTTACACATCAAGAAAAAGATAGGACAGAAAGTGGGACAGAAGACAGGAGCAAGGAGAGAGAGATGAGATGTCTCCCCTGGAATGTTGGGGATGGCACTCCACGGGAGACACCCCACCAATGGCAGGCTTACATCACCTGCAGATGGTAGCAGAGAACCTATTTATAAACTGCAGGCTGGGGGGGGGGGGGGGGGTCCTGCATGTAATCGGTTATTTCTTGTAAAGGAGCTCGAAGCATCCTAGGCATAAGTGTCCAGACAAATATGTTCATTGATACAGTGGTCCCCACTTAAAAGCCTGGTCAAAAAGAGTAGTCTCTAAGAGGGATTGAAAGATTGTGTAACCCACCTGACTACTGTTTTGTCTGCTGCATTTAATTAATCGTTTCCTGTAGTAAAAGATATGTCTCTATGCGATAAGAAAGCTTTCTTCATTATGTATGATGTGTGTATGTAATTAGATCTAATGGTTCCTGACCTTTCATGATTTATATTTTCATCAATAATACCCAGCTTCTTTCAAAATCGAGGATTTGTCTCACAGCCAGTCAAAGTGAGATGTATGTCGATTTTTCACCATGTGGGGTTTTTGGTATCATGTGAAAGCTTATTTCATACCCTTTTAAGATGGCGAAAAAAGTTGTGAGCTAGCTTTGTTCTAGCCAGAGACACTGCAGTTTAAAGAGACAGGGGTGTTCCCCGGGCAATGGTGGAAATTCTGAGAAAATCGAGTTTGAATGAATGGTCGAATACATAAATCTACATACCTACCTCACAAACATCTGATTTTAGTGAAGAAATAATTTATGAATCGAGGATAAGACTGATATCGTCTTGTTCAGAAATGAACGCACTTTGGATGTCTGCAATAAAAAAAAAAAAAAAGAAAAAATCAATATCTCACCCATCTCATCACATTCAAAGCCTGATTTCTAGATTTCTAGGTTCTAGCCCAGCGACTTCTGTCTCATTTCAACTGGCCGTGAGACATTTTTTATTTGGGAGCGGGTACTTGGGCAGGTAAACTGTAGTGAATGAATTCTGTTTCACAGCCGAGGCAGAACGTTCTTAGACGGAAACCACTGTATTTGACTTTTATTGTGGAAAATATTTTCAGAAGAGGCTTTATTTTTTTATTGTTAAAATTATTGAAAATAACAAGTTACCTTGGTTTTCAGTACCACAAATATTTCAATCATCAGAACGACCACGCAAAATTGCACACAAAGTATCGCCAAATGTAGCAGGAGCTATCGTCCTTCCAGTGAGAGCAGCATCAGCTGCGGGTGGATACAAGGTCCCCAAAGCATCTGGATCCGGCCAGAGATCATCCTATGAAAGCGTATTGTTCAGCAACTCAGATACACACAGCAAGCCAGGTGAAAGCCAACAGCTTGATGATTCAGAAGGAAATGGTCAGTATTAATTGCTGTGACTTGTGAAAAAAAGATAAGTTGAAAGGTTCATCTTAATCTTAATTGGCACGATTACAACTATATGTCACATTCTCTGAGCCAGTGATTTCAAACCTATAGTTGATTCAGCCTTTTGCAAAAAGCACAGGATGGTTTGTTGTCTCATTTTTCTAGAAAAGCCCTTCAGAGAGTGATTTGACAATCATTGCATAAAAATTGCTTATGTATAAATACTCTTTGAATGATAAAGTAAACAAAATCACAAACTAAATAAATATTGTTTGTATATGAATTGTGCCACATTCCATTCCATGAGCTCTTCTTTTGATGGATCCTTTAATAGAGGTGGAGATAGTAGATGTGAGAGCAACTTCACCAGGACATTCCATCATGGAGCCTATCAACAGCAGCTTGAGACTTAAGGATCAGGAATCAACAGACTCCTTTGTCAAGCGTAGGGTTCTGGACTTAGTGTCACCTGCCTTGTTAAAGATCAATGAAAGACTAGGCAAGCTAGAGCTCAATTTGAAGGTAAAAGTAGAAATTGTGGGTGTATAGAGGAGAATAGTCAGAACCATGTATCAAGACCTTGTTAATCAGTGAAAGCTATCTCTTTTTTCAGGGAGGTAGAGAGAATGGATTTCAAATAAAAATTGCATTTTGCCGCTACATATTTTAGAGATAGAGGCATATATTATAAGCTGGTGTTGAGTATCATGATGTTAATGAAGATAAAAGTGATCATACTAGTAGATCAACATCTTGTGTACTCAAATCCCCTTTAGCCAGTTTAGTATCATGGATACAGATGAAATAATTCTAAGGTGAGGAAAAGAAATAACTCAATTCAGCCACTTTACCATTTATTGTCATTCAAATAAAAGCCTAGAATTCTAACATTTTAGATAGTAATTATGATAATGATTTAAATGAGAAATAAAATATTTGTTTTAATTCATGATAGATTTGCATTATTTATCTGGATAATCAAGATTTTTACTCAAAATGATAATGAGAAATGATGATGCCAGAAAAAAAAAAAAAGGTGGTGAAGGAAGTTCCTGAAAGAACTGTCATAAAAAGTGAACTTCCCATTCATCCACAATGATTTGTCATCCAATATGTAGTACTACCTCTGTTACATGATCTTTTTTTTTCCCATTCACATCTGTATTTGCATGAATGTACTTACAGAACTTTGAACTGAAAGAGAGCCCTTCAACAACAGTGGAAGCTCCTTCATCAGCTGCACTGACAGCAGGTTTATCGAAACAGATGACTGACATTGTGTTTAAACTGGAGACTTTGACATCCAAAGTTGTGCTGTTGGAGAATAGACTGATCATGGTTGAAGCTAGAGTATGTTTTAGCTCTTTTTAACATCAAAATATAGCAGAGAAATAGCAAAATACAGTCGACTACCCTTGAGCTGAACACATGAGTTGATTTGGTTGAGTTGATTTTTTTCTGTGGAACAAGCTTAACTCTAGAGCTGCGACCCAGCCTAAGTGCTACAACGCCCTGCGGCGTGCCTTGCCGGGCTTGTCAATCTGGATCGCCAGCGCCAGTACTTAGCCTCAGGGTGTTTGTTTTGACCATAGAGACTCCGCCTTGGCTTCAGACCGACACAATGCAGGTCCAGAATGA
>JBCAUA010062450.1:0-11271 GCA_038406235.1 Peronia verruculata
ACACACACACACACACACACACACACACACACACACACACACACACACACAAAGAGAGAGAGAGAGAGAGAGAGAGAAAAAGAAACAAGCAGACAAAGATATGCCATGATTTTGTCTTTCTATCGGCTCCCAAGTCTTCTTTACCCTAGGCCTACTATAGCATCTCAAGTCAGACTTCTACCAAAATTCAGTTGGTGCCTCATATATGGCATTCCTGTGTATGGGAATATCAAACAATATCAATGAAATAAAAAGATCTTTTTTTTTTTTTGTTGGTTTCAGGTGTCGACCAATGGAATGATTGGTATAGGATCACCTGTTCGCTACTGGTACTGGAGTGACTTGGAGTACAGATTTAACCAGGGAAATAAAGTTATTGCCCCTTTTATGACTGACATCGACACCACCTTGGGTAAGATGGTCTTCTTTTTAAACTTTGTGTGTGTCTGCGTGTAAGGAAGAGGAGATAGTGACAAAATTTTCTCTATGATATGAAATTCATTGCTTGCTTTGTGGCTGACCTTGGATGAAACAATTTGTTTGTTTGTTGTTTTGTTTTTGGTTGGGGGGGGGAGGGGGAAGGATTCTGGAAGAGGTTGATGTGAAGAAGAAGGTGAAAATCTTTTCAACTTTTCATTATAAGCAATAGGGATATTAGACCATCAAACACAGGTAGATTTATTTACAAAAGCCATTATAGGAATAGAAGGAGATGGGCAATCTAAGCACTTGCTGATACACGACCAATGCCTCAATCTTTGGCGTATCTTTCTATATCATAGCGGTACTCAGTATCACCATTAACATTGTATGGAATATGCTCCATTATGGACAGTTAATATGGCATTATGTTTGAGAATTCATAGGTTTTAGACAGTACTTGTAATTAGCCATTCCCTGAATTATATTGATAGGTCAAACTCCAAACCTGTGTGCGGGAATAGCTTGTAATATTTCATCCATTGTGGGTTAATTTGCAGTTGGATCTCAAGAACTGATGAGCTGATCTTTCTTCTTTTTTTCCCTCTTCCTCAGATGGCCAGGGTACATTTTGATTATTAGGACTGATTACAAGAGCCCTTATATTATCATTGACAGGTCACTATTTGGCCCTAACTGCCATATTTCATCTCATGTATTGCCAATGTGTTTCAAGTTGTTTTTTTTCATGTTGCCAACCTTCATCAGGTCAAGGGACCTATGTTCAGCTGTTATTACTGCATCATCCCATTCCAGAACTGAGCAATATTCAGTTCATATGTGACCTGCCACCATCTTGTCACAATTTTTGTCCCATGTGCAGGGAAAGACTTAAATGCATAATGTTCCATGTTAATTAGATATATTCTCCAGTCAGACCAAAATGGTCAAGACTTTATATTTGTTTGCCACACACTGAAAAGACATAGGTGTTATGCAACAAATCTCAGATCCCAGCATGCACAAGATACCATGAACCCATCACTTCTCTCCCTCTGTTTATGCCTCTGTCTCTATTAAAGGCTTTGTGACTCATATAGTGGTTTGGTGTTCCTTGCCTATTTCTGCCTATATACTGAGGCTCGTACAATTTGCATGGTAGAAAAAAAAAAAAAAGACATCACTAGCAGTAGCAGTCGTCATCATGAGCAGCAGCATGACACACCATAGTCCTGACATGAGCATTTGGGCACTTTTACTGTATCAGGAAAAGTGCCAGATGTATTTGCCGTAGGGATCATAAAGAGATTTTATTTAACTGATTTGTGAACTCCTTGCTTCTTGCACACCCAGTAACTGTTAATATATAAAAAATTTCAGATGCAAACATATTTCTCACTAACATTTGGTAATCATTATAAGATTTGATGTTTTAGATTCGATAACTATAATAATATAAAACTTCTATATTTCTTAGGTTTCATGTCTCAGATTTATTCAATATAATCATAAAGATGTTTATGGCCAACTTTAATGTTTGTTGTTATTTCTATGTACTATACACCATCAGGCGGACAAGTGTTATACCAGCTGTATGAAAAAAGCTCAGATCCCAGCATCCCCACCCCAGCAAGCACAACGGCAGTGTTACAACGAGCTGCCTCGGATGTCCTTGACAACTTTGGTGTCAGTGGTTACAATCCCAAGTATGTGATGGTGGCAACGTGGGTAGATGTGAAAGGACGTTCAATCTACTATGGTGGGGCACAAGCTCGCAAGCGTAGACAGGCTGGTGTAAGTGATCACAGTGTACTGTTCGTTATCATTGCTATGCAGTTTATCGTCCTTGATATGTGAGATAGTGACAAAGCTGAATATACTATTGAATGATATGTTATTTCGAAAATCATTAATACTGCCAAGTACAATAAGCAAGTCCTGGAGTGAATTGGCCCTGTGACATGTCTAGAGTGATTAGAAATAATTTCTTGGGAATTTCTGTGCTAGCAACCAAAAGGTTAAGGAACAAATGGATGATGCATAATTGATATATTCACAAAGTGTTTGTCATTCATTTTTGTTTACAGATACGTGAGAGTATGGCAACTTTCCAGGCAGTTATCATCACAGATGGCGCCACCTCCTACGTCATCTTCATGTACCAATGGGGCGAGTTTCATTGGCCTTACGTCCGTGGCCGCAGTGTGTCTGTTGGATATGTCAGTGACACAGAATATATCAACTTTGTGCCCTATGCCAGCTATCTGACAGAGTCACTGGATCAAGTTGTCGGTAACAGAGGTTGGTGAACTCAATGATTATTCTTAAATTTAGAAAATGAGACAGTTTGTAGCCATCCAGATTATTTCTCATGTGAAATCTTAAACAAGCAAGCAATTATAATGTAGGGAACAAAAAGTCACTTTGGCTCCTTTTGAAAATGTCTGTTTTTGAGTGGAAACCTCTGGAAAATTCAAAATATGTTGGAAATTTTTTCTTCTTAGCAGGAATATTTTTCCACACTTATTTTGTCTGGCATACTTCAAACACAACGTACAAAAAAGTTTTTTTTTTCTTTCTTCCCAATGCATGGTTTAAGCCTCATGTGTCAAACAATTGGAAATGATCAGGCTGAAAAAAAAAAGGCTCATCAATAATCATTGTATCCAAACAGAGGCAAATGGTTTATGTTTATGAACATGTTGAAGTATAGAGCTAGTTGATAACCACCATATAATTGTTATGAGTCATGCTTAAATTTAGAATAAGTCATGAAAACTTTATTTGTTGTGACTCATGCCTAAATTTAGAGTAAGGAAAACATTTTTCCTCACTTTTATTGGATTTTTTATTTTTTTTACCATGGGCTTGTAGAGTCCTGGTAGTGCCAACAGACAGATCACACAAAACCTAGCTTGACAACACAAAGAATGGACTGGTCAGACTGTCTTTATTGTTTCTGAGCACAGCAAAAGACCATGCACAGCTGGAGATCCTTGCCCACTGTTTCTTTCATGGCACCCAAATGATATTTGTCAGGGGAACAATGAGTAACTGTCTAAACGATGATCCCAACACAAGTGAACTAATGATCACTTAAACTACTGATATTTAGAAACTCTCATACAATACTAGCATTAAGTTCAGTCTAAATAGGATGACCTCCTGATAACTTTTTTTAAACATATCAAATAAAAGGCCTTATATGACATGACTTAATCAGCCTACTGACTTTCATTCCTGTGCAGGACGTTACGGAACGTGGATGGCTCTGATTGGTGCCATTTCCAACCCAAGCCAGATGTGTGAGGACTTTTATGTGAACAACGTCAACTTGCTGAGTGATGCTGAGTTCCAGGAGGATGCAGCATGTAAGTTAACCTTTAACTCAATGAACAAAATTGTCATAATCATCATATGGTGATCTGCTTTATTGTAGGAAGTCACTTGGAAGATCTGGCAAAACAAGTCTCATGTCAAATTTTTTGTGTGGTGGAGTGAACAGTGGTGTTTGTTCTTTGGAAAAGATCAGCACCATCTGTCGTGATAGGGTTAAGGCTGGATTCTGTGGATACTAATATGGTTGACCAGACGCATTTTCATGTTTGCAGTTACTGGTGTCGGTCTGAATGGGAAATGATTTTGTTTTACTCTGTGGTAAAATATTTATCTACTGCCTCTCTTTGCTGAGATATTTGGATCGCCTTATGGTCAGTAAAATCTTACTATCTGATCAAAATTCCTTTTGACATCTGATTTTTTTTCACCTGTCACACCAGGTAACATAACATTTCTTCCTCTTCACATGCACATGTATGTTGGGGAAAGTGCTATCCTGTATCATCAGAGTAACATGTCCAGTAGGCTCCAGCGCAGTGGGTCACTGGTACCTCACTGTACCACAGTCAGCATTACTCAGACTAACTCAGCCAATATGGTGACATACAGTGAAGTCAGTCTTGTAGTTGTGTGTGTGTGTGTGTGTGTGTTTTTTTTTTTTGTTTACTGTAGTTCATATTTAGGAAATTCTTACACTTTGTGGTCATTTAAGTGAGTTTCTTCTCTCTCTTGTGTAAATTAATGAGAAGTCACATTTATACACGACATTCCACCATTTCAATTTTTATGAGCATGGATAATCACTCTGCTCACATCACAGTGCTCTTTCATCAGCCTGCAGTTGTTGTTATTTCTATGTACTACATACCATCAGGCGGACAAGTGTTATACCAGCAGTATGAGAAATGCTCAGCCCCCAGATATCATACACAGGTGGAAATCTGTCATACCCATTTACAGGACAGTCTGGGAAAATTTAGAGAGTAGGAAAACCCAGTTTGTGATATGAAAATAGTGTTATGTCTGTTAGGGACAGTAAAATAATGCCAGTGCAACTATTGCCAATGCCAGCCTGTTTGCCAGCAGCTAGGGCCAAGTGAGGAGTATAGAACACCTCATTTGGTGTACAAAATAAAATAACCCTTTCAACATGGATGAGAGAGTTTCATTGATTTCCCCTTGTAATTAAATTCATGAGAATGTGACAATGTCTTGTTTTTGCCATCATCTTTTAGGTCTCCTACTGGTTGACTGAACTTTTTGTTATATCTTCAGCTCTCCTGGACTGCCCTTGCAGTGGAACCCAGATGGGACGTCAATGGAGCTTCCTGTTTCAGGAAGACGACCGTGTGTGCTTTGCTCTGAATAGACTGATAACCCGAAATTTTGACCATGGTCACAACAAGGTGAAGAATCCCTCTCTGTCTGTGCTGCCATCCCTCTCTACACTTGTTTTAGACATTACACATGAATGTAACATCTTTCTAATATGTCTCTCAACTACCTTTGGTGTTTATCTCGTAATGTAATGCCTGACCTCAGGTACTGCATTCCTGCTTTGCTAGAAATGGTATGACCATTCGCATCAGTACTGAAAATGCCTTGGTTCATCTTTGCCTCACTAAGGTGTAGAGACAGTAGCTGGTATGGACAAGGCATGATGATAGAGAAGACTTCAAAGTTATTTTAGAAAGCTTTGAGGAAAGGGAAGTTAAACAGTCGTAGAAAAGCTCGACAAAATTGGAAGATTTAATTAAGGAAAGTCGCAATTAAGGCAGCTGTCACACTGAGTGTTGCAATCTCCTCTTCGACAGATATCACAATCACGACAGATATCACAATCAGAACTGCATTTGGTTTCACACTCAACGTTGCAGTTCTCACCTGCAGACAGTTGTCATACTCAGGATCGCAATCTCCTGTCAATTAGTTGTCAGAGAGTGCAATTTCCTAACACATAGTTGTCAGGGCCAGCGTTACAATCGCCCCTCTGGCAGAGATTACATTCTCAGCATTGGGATCTTCCCTTAGAGTCACACTCAGCATTTCAATCTCCCTCCTGGCAGTTGTCAGACAGAGCATTGTAATATCCTCTCATGTAGTTCTCACACTTAGCGTTGCAAGCTTTCTTCTGCTAGTTATACACGTCTCATCTTTTCATACAGAATCTGAAGTTATTTCCTCCTATGGTCCATTACATACCAGCCAGTTTTATCCCTATCACATCTTTACATCTTTTCACATGAAATATAATTTAATTCAACATTTCTCTTCCCAACTCACTTTGTTTAACATCAAGTCACCTGAATTCATTTTTTTTTTAGATTGTCTTTCATCTTGTCTCATTCCTCTTCATCTCAGTTTTTGTCAATAATACTAATGATAATACTGATAAGAATAAAGATAAAGGACATTTATACGTTTTCTGACATCCATAGGCTTTGAGGTGCTTTACAGAACCAAAGTATTTTTTCACAACCACATATAGAAGCTGTGTGAATGTATGCTTAATCACAACATTGTCCACAAGCATGCTCAGAGATATCATGCATTTTTACAGAATCAAAGCTGTTTTTGTACAACCATAACCAAAAGAAAATTTCTTAATGCAGACCATAACAAGGGCATGCATACATAATCAGAGGATATCTTCAAAACATGATCAGAGATATCATGCGCTTAGCAGAACCAAGATTTTTTTTTTTACTTTCATGCACATATAAAATGCATCAATACAAACAGTAACAATAATGACACGTGTGTATAATTATAATATGGCATGCAAGCATGATTAGAAATATGCTCATATACATATTCGGATACTGCATGATGTAAATACACGATTTAAAAGATTGTAGACTTGACTGACGACCATGTTGGAAGAATTATTGGAATTGTCAGACAGACAGACAACCTAAACCTCGTTATTTCCATCTCATCTCATAGATCTTACTCCATCCCTTTCATCTCATTTGATTACAGTCATTGAAAAAAAGGGGAAAAAAAAAAGAGTCCGTTAATGCCCAATAATCTACTGGGACAGAATGAATATAACATAAGTTACAGATAAACTCATGAAGACTGCAGATAATCAAATTTCAAGTAGTTTATAAATAGAATGAACACAAAGTACAGGCATTTCATCATGACCATTCCACCATCATCAACATTTTTTGTTTTGTTTGTTTTTTTTTTGTTGCGGTTGTTTTTCAAAGGTTTGAATTATGATGTTGGTCATGATCATTGCCTTATTTTATCTTCCTTTAATAGTCAATGCTTTGTTTTGTGAACTTACCATATCTTCTGCCACATAAAGTACACTGTAAGCCTCTATGATGCAAAATGATCCATCCCTCAGAACAGCATGAGCTGGCTTGTGGAGTGTCTGTGAGGATTTACTGGTCACCTATGTTGATATACAGAGAGTCTGTGAAAGTCAAAGACTCTGGGCCAAAACTAACTTCAAACAAGATTGACATTACTCAGTACAAAGATATGAAGAAGATATAAGGACAAAAAAAAAAAAAAAAACATTCTTTATGGGGGACTTGGCTTCAGGCAAAAATTTCTTTTAAGTGAGTTGGCTTTAAAATGAACTGCATTGCATATACACAGAGTCCACCAAAAAAAAAAAAAATGTATAGACTCAAGAAAATAAATATGTTTATTAGTAGGCCTATAAATATCTTTATAACTATAAATCCCTTTCAGAAGTTTTGTCAAGTTTCAGCATCACTTTGTGCCTCAGTTTAATCAAATTTAAAAAAGATTTTTGTACTGACCAGTATTTTCTTACAACATATGATTTATATTTGAGTAAAGTGTGAATTTTTTTTTTTCTTTTGTGCAAACTCTGCAGTCATTGATATTGAGCATTGTTTTGGAATTATAAAATCCTGCTTGTATAATCTGTCAAGACCTAGAGCTGACTTTTTTTTATAAACAATTTAAAAGTGTGGTACACGACTAAGTTGAGTTTCCATAATCTTGTTGTAAGGTTATTTGTGATGAGTAAAAGTTGATAAGCAATGCAGCCTATGCTCTAAACTTTTGCAAGTAAAATGTCCAATGTGTTTAACATAAAGCCTTTGAATCCCATTTGAAAATTCTATCACACCTGTCACTCTGGATGTAGAGCATTGAAAGCTGCCCCAGGTTTGAGAGAGTTCAATTTTTTGTGTCTTTATCTTACAGTTGTGTTGCTACAGATTGCCCAATCGGAATGCAACATGGTGGAATCAGCGAGCAGTTATGGGCTTCATATCTTCCCCACCTGATGCTGGATTTGTTACCCTGTATAATCCATTTACATGGAGTTCCACTGTGCGGAACTCACGCCTCCAAGATTTGAACCCACATCGCTGGTGTTGCAAGGAATCAAATTCTACAAAGCTGTGCAACCTGTTTTATACTGTCCGACCAAAATATGATTGCAGTAACACAGCTATCATTATATCAGGTCAGTTGTCTGGGAGGCATCACCTTGTTTTCATTGATTGCTAGTCTTTGAATAGCTAGTTTCTTTGTTAATCAGTAGTTTGTGGAAGATATATGAAAGAACTTGCTGTGTTGAGAACTGCTGAATGCTCTGCCATGAAGAAGCCCACACTTGCATTTCATGGATGTTTGCAAATCTAAGCCAAAAAGTTTTCATGATTGGCTGTCAGACATA
Organism: Peronia verruculata; assembly: GCA_038406235.1. NCBI lineage: Eukaryota > Metazoa > Mollusca > Gastropoda > Systellommatophora > Onchidiidae > Peronia > Peronia verruculata. The sequence goes on from JBCAUA010062450.1 coordinate 8,432, forward strand.
AGAAAAAGTATTTATTGTGACAATCTGCTGATTCAGCTCTTTCTCCACTGATCGGTCAAAATTCAAGACAGAGCTGGAGCTCATAAATGAGCAATGAAAAGATTTCAGAAAACAGAGAAAGAAAATTTAGACCACCACAGTTATACTGCCATTTACTTCCAATTTGCCATTCTCATACAGAAATTGCTTTGCAGGAGCAAGAGAGGATTTCAATAGCCAAGTTATATCATTGCTACCATGGTAACAGCACAAGACGCAGACTTTGTATAAAGGATTAAAACCATAATACCAGAATTATTGTCTAGTTCATTTATCAGTTTCAAATTTCCACTTTCTAAATCATAACTTCAGCTTGTGAATTAGGTCTTGACTAAATGCTCAATCCACACAATCTTATCAGGCACATCATCCAACTTTTGCATTTATCAGTGGTTTCTGTTTTTTTTTTTTTTTACTTATTTTTTTTGTTTTTAGTTTTACTCCTGTACAAAAATTGTTATGGCTTGCCTCTAGAAATGACAACTTTAGAAATTTGTACTTATTTTGTTGAAGTGATGTAGTACCAGTCCTATGGGTCATCATTTCCGTCTTCATCATATTTTCCCATCATTCACCAATAGTAGTTTTTGTATCGCTGCAAAGGCATTAATGAGCCTTCAAACTAAGATGATGATAAGACGATAAACCAAGCACAGAATGTACTTAAAGGGTGTGACCACAAAATGCTGTAAGTGCCATGTTTAAAATTTCCAAGATAGGTGCATTAGATATTATTTTTGTATAAATTTTATGAGCTGATGCAAGAAGTATTTTTATAAGAAATGGTTTTAAACCATTACAGATGCTTACATTTTACAAAATGTTTTTTTTTTCTTAGCTAAAACTTATAATATTCTCAAAACATGAATTTTGGATTTATTATAATTAGATCTCAAATTTCTCACATACACTGTGCATACACATTGGTAATGTCTGCTCAGGTGTTGCCCTTGGAGACCCTCATTTCACCACTATGGATGGCCTAAAATACACTTTCAATGGCCATGGGGAGTACATCATGTCTCACATCACTAGTCGCAACTTTGTCATGCAGGTGAGAACTTTTATGTCTTTTCTGAGACTCACAGGCATTTGTAACTCAATTTACTGGGTAAATATTAAATTTCAGTTTGATGGGAATTACTCCCCTTAGCACACAGTGTAGTAATGAGCATTTGCATTGTTATTATTGATCTCATATCAGCGAGCTTTTGCAGCATTTCCGTCAGCTAAGTACAGCAAAAATGTGTTGTTTCAAATGCTGTTCTTGCTACCTCACACACTGAGTATCCTGGCAGTATAGAAAGTTTCCTGACACTGTAAAAACCAGGGGATGTCATCAGCAAGGAAAATTAGTATACTTTTATCTGAGAAGAAATTATAAGCCAAAATTCTTTTCTGTACAGACATTCATGTTCACAGTTAAATCTCTGTAATCTCTCAGTCAGTAAATTCTGATTTTCTCATCGCAGTCCTCTTTGACATCCGACTTCTCTCATCTTGTCACATGACAATTGCTTGTACATGTATAGTTACCACATCTGCCCAAAATTCTTTCATCCCCAAATTAGGCTCGCACCATTCCAGCTACGTTAGGAGATGGAACAGTGACTAAAGCCTCCATCTTCTCAGCAGTGGCAGCTAAGGAAGGAGATTATGCCATGTTTCAAGTGGAACTCTCCACTGACAAAAATCGTAAGTAGTTTGCTCCATTAGAACCTGTCATCAGCTAGATTGCTGCCGTGACATCCTTCATTTATTAGCCATCTCATGTTTTAAGAGTTCATGGGAAAAGAACAGGAATAGTCACAAATTGTGGATAAAAAGGAATCATAATTTCAATGCTTGAAGACTCATAATTTCAAGTAAACACTAAAAACTAAACATTTTTCAAAAGACAAATAGGAAGCAGGGGATGGAATGAGTATTGAGGTTTTTGGTTTTGAGTTTTAAAGACCATCATATGAATGAATCCTGTTAGTGATAGATCTGGATATTTGTGAAATGTCCAGTCTTTGTGAATGTGTTGCAAGGCCCTCTGTGGTGAGCTGAGACATGTGAAAAAGTTGTAGTTATTGTACATACAATAAAAAAATAAAATAAGTTATTTAACTGCTGTTGTGTGTAGTTTATGTAATATGAGTGATTATTTTCACAGCAGGACGAACAAGGATTTTTTTCTTGGCAGTATTACTTAACAGAATATAATAGGTTTTGTATTTTTTTTTAAAGTAATTTATTTCATAGCAAGATGAATACAGATTTTTCAACTGCTACATACAGGAGATACCATGAAACATTTTGTCATGTTTGACGCCAACAAGACTGGGAAAAGAAGGAAATAACCCAATATGGGAATTTGAACCATCATTTTATCTTTCTGAACCACTTCAGTGCTAACATCAGTATGAGGTGTGTCCAAAAATCGGTCCTAGTGTATACTTCGCTTTTCAACCTCCAGCAGGAAGTTATCTCAAACACAGCGTCACAAAACCCCCAAAATTGTGACTTTTAGTTCCGGCTGTGGTTTTGTGCTGCAAGGCCATTAATCGTCCTTCCCGCCCACTTGTCATGGGCTCAACAAGAGAATGCCAGCATACCGACGAATTCTTCTTGTGACTCATAAAATGACCAACTTTAAAGCCTTATAAGTCTAGTTCTAATTCTTTCCCATCCAGATTTAAAGAATTCATTGCAAAGTTAAGTTTAAGCTCTTTAGAACGATGGAAATCCCATGTCTCTATGATTGTTAGTGTGAGTGATATAGATGTTTGAAAACTATGTATAGAAACCTACATTTC
>JBCAUA010062461.1:0-11270 GCA_038406235.1 Peronia verruculata
CCCCCCCCCCCCCCCCCCCCCCCCCCCCCCCCCCCCCCCCCCCCCCCCCCCCCCCCCCCCAATAATGTGAAGCTTAGTATAGACAGAAGCTATTTATAGATCACAGGTAAGCTTTTTTTTTTTTTTGCAGAGAGGCGTGATCACCGTGGTGGGTCAGTAGTAGTGGTTACCAACGTCAGGGACATTATGTTTGGTCTCTTGTTGTCCCAGGTTGGAATCTGTATCTTTACCAGTGCCAACCGTTGCTGATGTAATATGAAGAGAAAGAGAGATGGGTAAAGAGATATATTAATACTTATATTCATACTCGAGGCAAACTTTGGATTGCAGTACTCTCAGTGAAGTGTTTTCGAAGACACACACTTGAATTTTTCAGGTTTACACTGATTATTGTTGTCAATTCACTTGTTTGTATGGTTTGTTTGTTTGTTTGTTTGTATGGTTTGTTTGTTTTGCTGTTGGTGTTATGTCCTGCAAACAAGATTGATCGTCACAACGGTAGAACCACCCAGGAAATGACTGGCACTAAACACTGCTTGGTTGTATAGCAACACTGGCAGCTACCGCAATAACAGTAGTATGTACCTCAGACACTCATGCAATCACGCTCATACACTCACACATACACACACTTGTCACCCATAGACACACACAGACACACATACACATACATACGCTTCTCTCTCTCTCTCTCTCACAACACACACACACACACACACACATATTGGTTCTATAAGCCCTAAATCAGCCCACTGCTAGTACCTTTGAAATGCCCTATTGGCGACTTACCTACCCGCGCTATTTTTGGCACACTGCAATCGGCTTTGCCTTGACCTTGCTCGTACAGACCGGCTATGTTATCCCTAGGACACCGAAAAGAAAAGAGCAAGAACACTTAGGCCGAAAACATACTGGTCCGGCAATCAGACAGAAGTCGGCGACAAAGCCATGGATTGATGTGCAAGAAGAAAAATATAGACAAAACGGACAGTGTAATTATCGTCACCCCCGACTGTGAAAGCTCATTTCACTTTGTATTTATGACTTCTGGAAAAAAAAAGGGGGGGGGCTACTATGTGGAGGAGAGAGATAGAGAGAAGAGATGAGAAAGACAAAGAATAAACGTAATGTTTTGACATGTTGCACAGTTAGACAGCAACTAGGGCAATCCACAACGTTGAGCTGATAAGGAGGACTGATAGCAAAAAGGAAGAGGGGCTGGCGTACTGTGGTCGTTGGTAACTGCATCAGACTTGACAGTTAGGACATGGGAGAGAGAGAGAGGGAGAGAGATGGAGAGAGAATGAGAGAGAGAGAAAGAGAGCTGAGAAAGAAAGAGAGACAGAGAGAGAGAGAGATAGAAATAGAGATGGAAATACACAAAGTGAGATTGAAAAAAAAAAAAAAGAAAGAGAGAAGGAGATGGAAAGAGAAATAGAAAGGGAGAGAAATAGTGAGAAAGGAGTGAAAGACAGAGAGGAGGAGAGAGAAAGAAAGAGAGAGCCTTTTCAAAGTAAATTCAACAGACAAGTTAGTAACCACACAGGTTCGTTTATCTTCGTATCGCCATTAAGCCTGGACTGCCCTTCCTTGAGCATGCATAAACGTGCTCATAAAAACACTACTGGCATAATATGAGCGCTGCGTTCACTGTACACTGTTAGGCTGGGGAGTCGATGATCTTCAATTTGCGCAATGCTGACACCAGCAAGCATCCCTGTGTGCTGTTGTCTCGGGACTGTTTCATCCTGTGTGTTTGTGGACATGTGTAGGGCTTGTGTTGTGTGGGGATGGGGGGAGGGGGGGGGCGGGTAATTATGTGAGGCAGCGTTCAACGTGATTTAACCCTAACAGTGTCAGCAGAGACTGCAGAAATGCTAATGTTTCTATAACGACAGTTGCTCATGTTCAAAAATTGATGGTTCATGCCTTAAATAACGACTCAAGACTAGTAAACTCTTACTATGTTGTATGTTCTTTGGAATCTACTTTCAGTGTGAATAACAATGCTTGAATCTTTGAGCAAATCAGCCTCTTGACAGTTCTAGGGTTAAAGCACACTGTCTGGATCTGACTACTTGACATCGTTTGTGTCAGTGAGGGCACGTCCTAAAAGATATAATAGTAATAATAATATGAGAAAGACAGGAGAAAGAGAGACATGGAAAAAGAAGGAATATGAGAAAGAAAGATAGATAGAACAAAGAAAGAAACGAGAGATGGAAAGGAAGAAAGTAAAATGAAAGAAAGACCGGAACAAAGAAGGAAGTCGGCTGAGATGATCACCACGTCAGGAGGTTGTAAAGTTTACTAAAACCGTAACGGTAACAAAGAAGAAAGAAAGACGGAAAGAAAAGAAGAAGAAAAAAAAAAAGAAGGGAAAAAGAAAAGAAAGAAATAAGACAGAGACAAGAAAACGCGTCCTCAAAACAGAGTGACAGTTTGGTCGAGTTTTCCTCATTTTATTTGTAAGGCATACTTTTTCTCGGCTTACGTTTCGTCTTTACGAATCATATAACATAGAATAGAAGTTGAAACAGAGGAACTCCCTATCTGGAACGCTAGATGTCACCAAAGACAGGTGTTCCTTGACAGCCATCAAAGATCTTAATATGATGATAGCACAATCAATAAAGACCGCGAGCACTGCAGGCTTGTGCTGGGTTCGCTTTGCGCACCATATCATAGAAATCGTTCATGCGCATCTTCAGTGCGCGAAATACATACGGCACGGCTTCGGGCTTGGCTGAAATGAATGTTAACCGTAGGAGTATCATGGGCCGGTTTGATAAAATAGTTCTTTAGTTTTGTGTTGGAATTCCTTTTCATTTTATTTATTTATTTATTTATTTGTTTGTTTATTTTCAAAATAGTATTACAACGTAGTCATGACTACTATTCTTGTGTCGCCTATAGGTTAAACCGGTCAACTCTTATACAAGAGTAAATAATAGCAATAATAGGGATATAACAATAGCATTTATACAATGTGCATCCTCGTACAGTATCGACTCTAAGCGCTTTACAATCTATTATTACCTCGACAGATCCAAAAGAAGACACTCAAAAATGTTCACAACCTCCCTGGGAAGCATACAAGGCGGCTGTCCGTTAGACGCTCAAATCCTTCCTTAGAAATCTAACAAAAACTTTGTGCGTGATGAGTGACACACCGTGATATTCCATCAAATAGTCACTTAACACTGTTAGGGATATGATGAGTGTATATGTTCGGGGGGGGGGGGGGGAGAAGAGTACGAACGAGGAAGTGGTAGAGAAGGGGGGGGGGGAGTAAAGGAAATGGGGAGGATAGAATGACGAGAGCTAACATACATATAGCCATTACATGGCCTGATCCGGTTTCAGTCTTTTGTAAATAAGGACCCATAAAATGCAGTATTGTTATATTGTTCCCATAGACAAGATAGGAGTCAATTCTATGACAACTCCGACCTATATTTGATGGTGTTTGATATATGAAAAGAGTGTTATTGAATGCGCGGACCCGTCACGGGGAAAGTCGTAAAGTTTTTATTATTATTTCACGGCTTGCGTCATCGGACATTCAATTATTCGTCAGATTTAAAAATAACCAGCAAGCCCTTTATTTTTATATGGCGCGTGATTTTCTTTATACAAGTGCTTTTTTCCCCCTTAAGTGGACAATGAAAGGAAAAGCAGTTTTTGTATCTGATGCAGTGATCTGGATGGGTGAATGCAGTTGAGTCAGGCTAATGCTCTCTGAACATGAAGCAGTGTCAAGTTTGTGAATGGCGCGATGAATTTCATGTACATTGTATTTGTTTTGGGAGTCACCGTTGAAGCTACAAACCATGTTCTCTTTCTCTCTGTTTATCAGTTTATGTCTGCCCGTCTGTTTATTTGTTTGTCTACCTGTTTGTCTGTCTGTCCACCTGTGTGTCAGTGTGTATGGAGATGCGTTGTTAGACCAAAGAGGTTTTTAGACCAGGTCTTTAGAGCTGATATTCAGTTGAAAGAGAGAAACGGGTCTTTGACATGTCCAGTAGTTTGAGATTCAGAGCCGTGTTTAGGTGGCACTGGTCCATACAGTAGACATGTCTGATCTGATACCTTGACTGGCAGTGTACCAAATCCAGTAACTAGCTCAGATAATATCGATTGTTGGGCGTTTCGCAGTCTTCAGAGAGCAAGGCAGTGTGCTATATGTGGAAGGTTTTTGTTGTTGTTTTTTTTTTTTCTTTTGTCTCATCCTTTTCTTTTTTGGTCTGTTGCGTCGCATTCTGTAGTACAAGTGAGTCGTTAAAGTGAGAAGGTTAGCGCCTTTCCGTCTCCAGCCCAGTCTTCTCCTTGATTTTATTTTATTTGTTTGTGTGTTTGTTTTTGTTGTTATTTTGAACCCTGCTCCTTCTAAATGGCACCGTGGTGTTGATTAGTCATTTTTAGCTTGCAGGATATTATCGATTAGACATCTACTGTTATACAGAGTTAACTTAATACCAAAGTTAGGGTTTTTTTTTTTTTTTTAGTCTGAATCGTTGATGTTATTGATGTTAGTTTCCTAACCTGTATCTCCAGGCCATATGGATCACGGGGAGGAGCAATATCCACAAGCCGACACCAGAGTGGGGACATCGTTATGATATACTTTGTCGTTACGATAGTTTAAATTTCCTCTCCTTGTCCTCCTCAACCCGGAGTCATCAGAACGCCTCGAGTTGCACTGACTTCTTCAACAGTAACTGTTGCTATAGAAGGGTTAAGGTCTGGGTCTCTAAAACTGCAAATTTTCGTTATTTTCTCATTCAACTCCCACTTACTTCTTTCTCTCAAAGTCCATATCTACTGTTCCTTGTAGCACAGGATTAGTGAACTACATCATCTTAATACATGTCTATGGCCACACAATGTCACTTTCTTGTTCTCCACCATGTTTTTTGGAACCTCAACTATTAGATTAGAGTCAACGCTTAGTGCTGTATTGAGCAAAGGAAAGCCGAGGCGGCCATGAAGAAAAGAAATAACAATGTAGAAAAGATAAGAGGGAAAAAAAAAACGAACAAAAAGGACAGATAGAGAGATCAGAGTGAGTAGATACCAGGCAGGCGTGAGCGAGATTGTCAGATCGATCAGAATACAGTGCAGAGATGTGGGTGAATGAGTGAATGGGCTCGCCATCGATATGAGCATTACCATCGATACCAGTAGACAGATAGAGTGACGTCACCTGCACTGTCTAGGTCTCCTCATTCCTTGGGCTGGTATGTGTGTCGGGGAGATCTGTGCGTGCTCACGTCGTGTCAACCGGCACATCAGCACACACAGTGTGTGAGTGGGGGGGGGGGGCTTAAAGTACAGAGAAACCTGATGATAGCTACTGTCAGAAGAATTGTGTGTCTCTGGGGGCGTTAGCTTGTGTGTACGGAGAAGATTGAAAGAGCGTTATAGAGTGTCATCTGCGAGAAAAAGGAATAATCAGTTATGTCCGACAGACAGACAGACAGATAGACAGACAGATCGATCAATCGACCGATGGATGATCTGAGGAATGGATCAGGGAGGGGTAGTGGAAGAAAGCGCATGCGAGAAAAAGTGAAGAGAAGAGCTCAATAAGGCGAAGATGGAAAATGATCGCACAAAATAAACGATTGAGGGTGGAGAAATAAATTGTCCTGTTATCTTAATTCGATGTATTTAACCCTTTCATCTTCTATTCAAGGGGCTATCTCAGCCTTTCTGGAACATGTCGGACGGCGGCAGTGGCTGCCATTCCGGCTCTCCTGTAAGATGAGAGAACAAAGATCAGGACTCTCCTTATACCAAACCAGCTCCTCAGGACATCTCATCCTGGTCAGTCAGTTGGAAAAGCTTATTGCTGCAGTGTTATTCTGTATTATTTTGATAGGTCAACACAAGCTTTCTCCTAACTTTCCTAACCCCAAACGTGTCAACAGAAGCAGTCAGTCTCAGGCTGTATGGTATGACATAAATATTTATGTTGAAAACCTGACAGTTTATGTTTCAGGCGGCATTATATATGTGATTATCACTGCCATGCTACTCCATCGTGTGGTACTTCAAAGGGATTCCCAATGCACAGAAGGGGGTCACCGTGGTTGTGTGGCTAGTCGGCGAAGAATTCCTGTTATGGATGCCGAGGATTCAAGTCTCGGATCCTATCATCACAGGATGGGAAGGATTTGAATTTTAGAGCCATCATTTTTTTTTTTTTTCTCAATAACTCAACGGTCCCCTAGTTTCACGAATAGAGAAGCTTGAGGTCTAGCCTTCTCAGATACGGGCGAATATATTTGGAAGGTCTCGAGAGTAAGCTACGCCCGTCAAAGAATCCCTGGCAAGTAAAACAAAATTGAGTAAAGAGTAGGCGGAACTGCCACTGTCCGGGCAGAATTTCTTAATTCCAAATTTCTACCCACAAAATATTATTTTATCTAAAAAAAAAACAAGGCAGGCACCTAAAGGCGAGATAAGCCTGTTTTCTTAGGATTGAAAGGCTGCTGCACATAAACAAAAATAACAATGCAAAGTGTGAGGGTGTGAGTCTGTACTGTCTTTGGTGTCTACTGAGAACACCCCTCCCCCCTTCCCCTTTTACCACCACACTCCCTTTGACTTTCCAGGGTTACACAAGATAATGTGCGCACTGTTCTTACTGGGTCACTGTTAGAGCCAAACCATCAGCCAAGTTGTTTGTGATCCGGCACTGCGTAAACTGGGCTGATAGTTATCTTATCTGTGTCTGCCTCTGATGTTAGTTTGTCTCTGCAGGTGTTAGATCAATCTCGTCGTACTTCGACAAAATGTCTCTTTGTCAAGTAAACATCTCTATGAAGAAAAGTCAAAATAGTTTTATGATGTCCATTTTAACTTGTAATGAACAAAATCTGAGTATTTTGAAGGCGAAGTGACTCACTCTTTTAGAATATTTCGGAAAATCCTGTTTCACTTGAAGAAGGCATGATAGAAAAGACTTTTTTCTTTTTTGTCAAAGGGTGTTGTTTAGAGTGAGGTCTCAGGTCGAGTCCGGGTTGGAAGTGTATCGGTAGAACGCATTTAGAGCATCCGGACGGTGAAGCTGCAGTGGGTTCAGCCTAGATAATCACGGCACCGGGATGCTGCAAAGCTTCTCTTAAATATGTAACCGGATTTTTTCCCCTTCTTTGCGTTCCTCTCTGTGCAGAGCTTGTGGTTTTGGTGGGTGAGAAGCCAGTCAGTGTTTTCACTTGTAAAGCTATAGTATGCTCATTTGCTCAGCCGGAAAACGATTACATTTGGAGATGATTCCTTTCACACATGGAAATATGTAAAGTGATTTGGTATTTTGATGAAATTATCTCAAACCAGGATTTGTATCTTCACAGCTTTCCCAGTATAGTAAGTAAATAACCAGTTTATATTAAACCTTTGTTTGACCGGCGTCTGTGGAGATAAGTGGAAGTGACTTTGAGATCACAGGGCGATCTGTTAGTTGCTGTGCTGCATAATATTTTTGGTGTCTATTTGTCGTAGATTTTCTGTATGAAATTTTGCTCCTATGTTGACGTTAAACAGTAGTTCTATTGTGATTTTGTAGTGGGAGATAACTGTTGTTAGTGACTATCATCATTCCGACTGTCGCAATCTAATATGGTGGTGTCGTTTATCTAAAAAATTGCGAATTCTTAAGTAGAAAGTTATAGTAGGCCTAATAATGGTCGTAATTAGTGTCTCTCTCAAGAACTGCATGCAGTCGGCAGCTGCTGATTTTCTGGCCCAGATTCACTTAGTCCCTTTCTCAATTATTTTTTTTTCAAAATTCCAATTTCTATATGAAGAGCTGTACTGGTTTCTAGCTTCCGAGGCCAAGTGTCAAGGTCGCTGCTATCTGTAAAGTACAAATTTCAATGTACAAATGAATGTAAAAACGATCATTTTTTTTTTTTTTTGCGTAATTTCGGGATCTCCTTTCTCTGAATTTGCAAAAAGTCCTTTGTAGTAATGGATTTCTGTTTTCAACTTTAACGGCTGCCTAGTTTTCTGGAGCTTTCAGCTTGATGTAATGGTTCCTGGTCGCTGAAAATTGTAGATTCCCAGAGAACACATGAAAGTCTGTCGAAAGAGCGGTCGTTGTGATTGAACTTTGGGGTCAGTTATCGGTGTCTTACGGGCTACATCACGTGAATCCTACATGAGGTTGCCAGACTTTCTGTATGTCCGACCTTTTTTTTTTTTTTTTCGCTGTAAAACATCCCTTAAGTGGACCAGCCAGAAATCAGCAGAGAAAACGCCAGGTGTGGTGGACATATAAAGATGTGTTGGTGTGTGTTTGATTTGAACGATTAGATCTGTATCAGCTGTTCGGAAAGTGCGTCTGTTGAACGTGTTACTTGTCATGTTGCATGTGGACGGCCCATAATCTGGGGCTTTTGGATTCTCTTGCCCTTTGTACTAAACATTGGATGTTTCTTTAGGTATGTGGTGCTAATCGGAATGTGTAATCCATTGACATTAATTTTTGAGTAACTCTCTTAATTCGTATTTGACTTTTGTTTGTGTGTAATGATAGAGAAAACAGGGTTAATTTTTAACAGCCCGGCTGTTAGTTGGCCCTTGCTTTATGATTGAGTTAAAAATAAAAAAAGCAAACAAACACGTGCGCACACACTCACACACACACACACACACACACACACACACACTGAGACTGAAGTAAGCTTTAGCTATAATTGTCGATATTGTTCTTGTTAGATTATATTTTGTTTGTTCCTGTTGATTCTTATCTTACACATCGGTACAATTGTCACTTTTCTCCCATCAAAGTAGGCGATGATAAAAGAAACATTAAGTGATAATCCAAAGTTTCAAGTGATGAATGATTTGAAAGAAGGATGAGAATTATAGATCTATCGTTTCCTTTGTAACCGTAAAGTGTGGCTTTCCCTTCGGCCTCCCTCAACTGTATCTTGGAGAATCATTTTTGCCAGACCTGCTGACCTTGAGACATGTCCATACCACCGTAGCTTGCGTTTCCTAACCGTTGATTGCACTAAAGAAGTTTAAATGCGATCCGATGTTTTCAGAACAATTGCTGTATCTGCCTATACAAACTATGAATTTGTCTTTAGGCCACCGAGTAGATTAATTTTTCGCTGTCACCACCCCATCACTCAGCTTGCTTTTCACAATTTTTTTACGCCTTTTTTTCGACTAATCCCTCACTCCTGAAAATCCGTAGTTTTTTATTTTTTTATTTTTTTATTTCTTATTATTCAATACGATGTCGCAAGAAAAACGGTCCCTGAGGTATCAATAAACAAAATGACCGGGCTCTGGCGGAAACAGATCTAGGTCAGGTCGATCGATGACCTTGGAGACAGCTGCAAGATCAGGGTACTGACTTCAGCTCTCGACAAAGGGAAAAATAAAAAGTAGATACTGAAAAAAAGGAGAAAAATTAATGTGCCAGGAGTGATTATGTAGGTTATTCTGTCCTTTCTTAGTATTACCGGTTCTTAAGCCCATTGATCACGTGGGTGGTGCTGTGTATAACTGAACTGCAACCTTTTCGGTGCTTGAGTCCTCCGAATAAGAGATTCTGCCTACTTATTGTTGACTCTTGGCGTCCGTAATATTGGGTATTATTAATGTCTTTCTACAGTTATGCTGTATATATCCGTGAGGATTGCGGTGTTTTGGTATTGCATAATGAAGCAGATCATCTGGGCTGGCTAGCTAGGACGGTCACGGTTTTACTAGGCCGGGAGTCAGTGGTGATCTTAGCGGTGGCTGATGGCAGGGAGATGTACAAGGAGGGAGACCATGTAGCCAGACAGAGAAAACGGTGGTAGAACATCGTCAAAGAATTGATGTACCTCGGCTGGAATCTACTGTCGAAAGCTGAGATTGTTTGTTCGTTCGTTTGTTTGTTTGTTTGTTTCGGAATTTAACGCAACATCAGTACGATCACGGCCATATTGTGTCAAACACGGTAAGATACGTTTACACGTCAAGATGATGATTAAGTAGGAAAGAGAGTGGGACAGAATACAAGAGCAAGGAAAAAGAAGGGATGCCATCTTTGGAACGTTGAGAATGACATTCCGTGGAAGGCATCCCACCGACGGCGGGGTTTCACCGCCTGCAGGTGGGAGCAGAAACCTGCTTATATACTCCGGGCCCCGACATAAGGAGAAAAGCTGAGAATTGCGAAGGATGGGGAAAGTTGGTTGTACAATCTACAGCGCTGCCCTAACAGTCAGTCAAACTACGGGATAGGTGGAGGTGAAAAAAGGGGAGGGCGGGGGGGTTGAAACAGTGTAGTGTAAAAGCTTCTTTGTAACGTCTCGAACTTCTGACTTGTAGTAATATAGCTTTGCAACAAAATAATCAGGAAAAATGACATTCAAAAAAAAAAAAAAAAGCAGCTGTCAGAGACCAAAGTTTTAACGTTAATGCGTTCTTTTTTTTTTTTTTAATGCGTAGGCGCTGCTGTAAGAGGATTTTTTTTTTCTTTCTTTTTAATCTGGTTAGATATAAAATTTAATTTCTTTGGAAATTTTTCTCGAAAAGCGGCGTCTCTGAACACTCACCATCCATTTTTCAATTGCCGAAAGTTCTTGAAAATGCAACAAAACATATGCACGGAACCGCTTTATCGAGAAAGGCTAGACGTAGAGCTTCTCTTATCCCGCCCCGGTTCAAGCGCCATAAATTGCTTCCTTCTATCCACCCATATTATCATAAGTCCAGTGCCCTCTCGACCTTCCCTCGGTCAATGGATCATTTATTGGGACAATGGTCCGATTGGACATAGCCAGTCTCTGCTGTGTCAGGCTACTACACTCTACACACGACACATCCATCGACAACTGCACACCTGCGACAGACCTGTGACTGCAGGGAACAGAGACAGACCCCATCTAATGAGGTCAGACAAGGTCCATACACATCACGAGCTATGTCCCCCCCCCCCACCCCCTTGCCACACCCAGGCACACACACGTACACATACTAGCACATTTCACATGTTCATAGACAGGTGGACGCCTACACTTGGTTGTACCGCCCCAGGACGAACGTGTCATTAGTAAATTGTGCAGTGCTAAGGGTTTTAATATGACGATATTCAGTCTGACACAGGAAAATTTAGATATAATTAGATCTGTGATTAACAGCATCATCAATTTCGCCAACAATGTGTCATTGGCGAGAGGGAAAGAATCTATCTATCTATCTATCTATCTATCTATCTATCTATCTATCTATCTATCTATCTATCTATCTATCTATCT
>JBCAUA010062472.1:0-11270 GCA_038406235.1 Peronia verruculata
TACCTTGATTTGATTTGACCATTGTAAATCAAGAGTTGTAAAAATTTAATTGCCCTAATAATGTATGTTTTAATCTCTTTTTCAAAGAACATTAAAAAACCTCTCTTTTACATAAAACAAATCATTTTATTAACATTTCCTTTTGTGTACAGCAATACCCTATTTACATTTCATTTTTACATTTCCTGTTTTCATTATTGCCCTGAAGAAGAGTCAAGTTGGCTCGAAAATTTGGCAGAGACCACTAGACCACTGCCACCCATGGTTGTCACGCCATTTCCTTGGTAGACTAGTCAACTTTCGCTAGGCCAAATAGTGAGGGACCAGAATAGATTCTGCAATTCGAACGAGCTTCTAACAAAGACAAAAAAAATTCACTGAATAAAAGTAAGGATTTTTTCAGCAGGTTTACAGTAGGGCCAAGGGTCCGCCTGTCCGCCCACGGGCCGGAGCTGATGGACTGATGGGCTTGTTCTTGTCCCCCACTCCATCACGTGACCTTGACGTGAGACAGACAGGGAGGGAGTGAGCGTTTGTATGAGTGAGCTATTACTGCTGATACACGTGCAGTGCCGGGCTGGGACAGCCGGGGGGGGGGGGGGGGGTCAGGTGAAAGTCCTGGGAGGTGCGGGGGGGGAGAGGCAGCTCGGGGATAGCTTGGGGGACGGAGAGGGGAAGCAAGTAGATCAGGGTGTCTAAATATGGCAAACGTGAGCGAATATTGAAGGGAGAGAAATGTGTGAACTTGTATCTGTCTGAGTAATGTTTTCATGTCTTGCCTGCGAGAGGACTGTCAGTCATGTCTACAGACTTACGTATGCGTTTGAATTGTATTACAGGATTATGCGTGTGAGAATGTCTCGAGTCATGTCTGTATACCATGTTATAAATATGTACGTATGTTATTGCCCTTGTCTGTTATCAGGCATATTTCGTGTGTGGCTGCAAAACATTTTGGTTCTGTAAAGCGCTTCGAGCCCTACGGGGGTGAGGCCCTATATAAATGCCTTTTATTATTAGTATTATTATTGTTAGACAGAGCATGCGAAATATTTAGTGTCATCTTTATAATCTTTGTCACCCGTGGGGTGTACGTGAGCATCTTTTAATAACGTCGGCTTTTCAAGCAAATTTCTGGAGATGGCATCTTGATTTACAAAGAAATTAGACAAGGGAGAGGGACAGGTACAGCTTTGCCAGATAGTTGTGATTTAAAACTTCCAGCTCCACTCAAATTATTGTGTTGACTTATTTCGAGTAAGTTTTAGCAGATGGCCAAACTGTATGTTATTGTCATTTACAGATGCTTGCATGGTTTTTAGCTTTGTTTGATTAAAGACATACGACCTTAATCGGTCCGACGGGGAGAGGAAGGGGGGGGAGTAACTCGACTGTACACAGAGGACTTGACAATTCTCCACTCACTCTTGTGTTTTGCCGTTCTCGTGGACCAATGAAGGCGCCATTATTCAAATGTTTTGACGTAATCCAAATAGGTGTTTTTAAGGCAAGAAATGCACAAAGTCTAGTGACGTCATTTTTCTTGACAAAAATCTAAATATTTTCTGGCATATTCGCAGAAACAAAGAGAGAATGGAAAGTGACAAAAGCTGACAATTTGAACTGATGAACTAAAATCTTTCACTATATCATGATGTTTTAAAATTATGATATATATCTGCTAGTTTAATCGCCGGTTAAACAGTTGGTATAATGCATTAGTTGATCAACACTGTCATACTGCAGATTTGTTTCATTTACCTTTAATTTCCAGCCACATTTTGACATGTCTCTTTCTTACCTTGACTGAGAGGAAAATCAAGGTCTGTTAGAAAACTCTGGCTGTCACATTTGCACTCTTTATAATTACATGGACATAATTATTTAGCTTCTGGTTCAGCTAAGTTTGTGTTTAGATCTAATGGTAAGTCACAATGGATCAAACCGGATCTAATTCTCTTTAAATATGCTGTAACAGAACACTAGAGCTGGAGGAGTGGACGATCAGTACGCTAAGGTGGCTGTTCGCCTTCCTCGGCATGCGCACTATGTCAGATTGCACCAATTTGACCCAAGATCTGCCGATATCCATCATTTAGGCCCAGACTGGAGTTCTCAAGGTCTATCTAGATCTAGATCTAGATCGAAGCTGATCGTTGTCAAGAAAACTTTCTATTTTTATGTGGACTCCCAGCTGTGTGAATAATAGACGTTCCTCTGACCTAGCACAAGACTGTGTGAGATACTCACGACGATATTTCCTCAACATCACAAGATCACTTCACATTTAACGCCCAGCACCTGAAAAGCAAAACCGAATTCCTTCAAAGTGAAAAAAAAAATGTGTCCACTGCTAATCCACATTCCCTGCTGACTGTGAGAATTGGGGATATATTTCCCTCTTTATCTCCCTTCCCGCCTTGATCGAATATCCCTAAGGTATCATCACATAGTCCGGACAACCGCCAGTCCTCAACCTCAGGACTACGACCACCAAACCTCCCCGTGCTCACGATCTGCCAGGATTGTCTCTCCTACCTGACCAAAGGACCAGAAGTCAGCTCGCCCAATCAACGCAAAAAATTCCCAGCACCTACACGGCTACAGCTGTCCGTGGTCACTGGCCACCCACAACATCACTGGCCACCCACAACATCACTGGCCACCCACAACATCACTGGCCACCCACAACATCACTGGAAATACATGTAGAAGAGCACCAAGAGCTCCACATTTTCCTGACGTACACTTCAGTTCAGTGAGGTCTTCGTTAGACTGGTCAATGTTAATACTTTTAGATCTAATCTCAGGATAGTGGGGGATCTTCAGACACTGGTCTAATGAGGCTCCATTAACAGATAAATTATCTGATTGATCACAATCTTCTTTGCGATATTCTCAGAATGAGACAAAGAGTTATATATTTTGAAGAAAAAAAAAACTCTTGAAGTAACTGATTCCTCTCAGGCTGCCCGTCCCTTTACTAAGCAAATGGATTCTCTCATTGGACAAAAACAAGAATCTCGGCTTGTTTTGTAGAAAGCGTAAAAAAAAAAAACTAGAAATAAAACTCCGTTATCTATAGCTGGAAGTATAGATTTATGAAAGCCAAGACATCAGACTTTGGTAAACAAAAAGGGTATTAGCGAGAACGCTGATAAAGAGCCGTGGTATTTGTTCTTTGACACCAAATCGGCTTAAGCCTGTGAGCTGCTTGAAATGTTTAGACCCCCCTGTCGGCCACAGAACTCTCTAGAAGAGGTAGATCTGATCCACAGTTTACCATGTTCTCTCAGCCCATTGTTCAACGTCAAAGAACAACAAGAGAGCCATGTCGGACAGAGTGAGTGAGAAGGACGTTTTTTTCATGAGCGACATCATAGCCTGCTCGCTGTAAGCCCTTGCATGGTTTCAGAAAGTTGAGATCAGTGACATTCTATATTCTCTCTCTCTCTCTCTCTCTCTTTCTCTCTCTCTCTCTCTCTTTCTCTCTCTCTCTCCGTTCTCCACACATACATACACACATTCTCTTTCTCTCTCTCTCTCTCTCTCTCACACTCTCTCTCTCTTTCACGGTTCACTCTCAGAGATATCAGCTAAAAATTATCCTGTTGTCTCCGCCCTGACACAGGAGTTTGGCATTTCTCTGGCCACACTCTGACTTGAGCCTTCAAATACCTAATTTTTGTGAACTGACACCAAAGACATCTTTTGTCCTGCATTATCAGCTTTAAAACAACAAAATATATTTTGACATTATTATGGGGTCTGACAACAATTTGATATACTACATGGCGGCTCTGGTGTCATTGAATACTGGGGTGCCTGACGAACAAAATGGTTGTTCGGTGGCTTGAACATTCGAGTCGTGCGAAATGGCCATTTTAAATTGGAAGACTAAATTCTTTAATAAAATAAAAGAAGCGCACTACTCGCTTTTTTAGTCCTCATGTTTACAGACCAGGTCGATCTGTTATCCGATAGTCAGTAGAGGAAATGTGTCATTAGAATGACATGTGAGTGAGAGATTCTTCAGGGGCAAATTGACATTTGTTGACAGGCCATTTTCTTGTCTTGCAGAAGAACCAACAAGATTTGAAAATTTGGCGCATTCACCAGTTGTTTGTTCCTCTGTCTGCAGATCTGTCATATGTTTATTATTGTGATGTGGTATCAATTTGATTTGTTTTGATGTTGGAAATGCTATTGCAGGCCATGTTTGCCATGCTATAATGTTAATATATGTATGTGATATGATCCATGATATTAAATACTATGCTATGCTGTGCTATGCTGTGCTACATGTTATGCTATGATGTGATATGGCATTCTCATTTTGTGTGCTAACATGTAATGATATGGTATGCTGTGCTATATTCGTACGTAGATTGTGCCATGTGATGTATACATGTTTGTTATATTTTAACATGTTATGCTGTGTTATATTAACATTACTATGCTATGATGTGGATGTCCCGTACATCATGCTGTGACTGACAATATACACATAATAAACTACTACATTAGATGTTATTACTGGACTATACGATGATTATCTGATATGGTGTGCCGCGATGTGATATGATATGACATAAGTATGACAATGTTATGAATGTGATCATGAAGTACTGTGAGATATTCCTTGAATATTGTGATTATGATAAGCGTGACAGATCGAATCATGGAATGTTTACAAACTGCCATGAAGACACAATATTCTCAATCATAGCCAGGCATTTATGTTACTGAATAAGTCAGGCCACAGGGATTCGAGAGCAACCGTCACCCACTGGGGTCTAGGATTCTCTGCTCCCACCTGCAGGCGGTGTAAACCCGTCACCGGTAGGGTGTCTCCCATGAAGTGTCATCCTCGACATTCCAGGGAAGACATCTCTTCTCTCTCTATTTCCTTGCTCTTGTCTTCTGTCCCGCTTTCTTTCCTCTCTTCTTTTTGACGTGTAAACCTATCTTTCCGTGTTGGGCACAATGAGGCCGTGATTGTGTCGTCAAACCCCAAACAACCCAACTCATTCGAAAGCAACCATTTTGTTTGCTATTTATAAACATTTGGTTTGCATGCCTACAAAATATGAAAACTGATATGTCCTTGGGACAGATCTGTCTGGAAACACGATATGTCAGTTGGTCATCCACTCAAGAAAGCTGAAGCCTGGGACGGGAGCGGTCGTTATTCACAGGCTGCTGAGTTTATGGGCTGGAATCTTTGAGCGGGAAAACGATTATCGCTGTGACCCAAAGACCAGGGTCTTGGCCTATACGCTCCTGTGTGTGTGTGTGGGGGGGGGGGGTGATGGAGGAGGGGGAGAGTGTGGGAATTGTCTCAAGGACGTGTTACTGTCACTGTTAGACGTTGGCCCAATGACCAGGAATATCTCAGGCAAACTTCCCATTTGAATCCTGCAGTAATAAAACAATCACAGAAAACAATGACTTTGCTTGACTGGACCTGGTCTATTTCTGGCGTTGTTTCTATTTTCGTAATGTTTGAAGTGCTGTTTCCCACTGGAGACTTTACGTGGGCTTTGGCGTGGCTGCTAAACATTCAAATCTGTAAGTGTAAGGAAATCCAGATGGACACAGATCATTGTAAAAACTGGAGATTTTCTCTGCTACAACATATCAAATTCGGCTCCTCACTCGCAATGTTTATGACGGCTTGAACCCCCTCCCCCCCCCCCCTGGGGGCCCGGAGTATATAAGTAGGTTCTCTGCTCTGCCCCCACCTGCAGGCGGTGTAAGCCTGCCATCGGTTGGATGTCACCCATGGCATGCTATCCTTGACATTCCAAGGGAGGGAATTTCTTCTCTTTCTTTCTCTCTCTCTCTCTCTCTCTTTCTCTCTCTCTCCTTGCTCCCGCTTTCTTTCTTCTCTTCTTCTTGACGTGCAAACGTATCTTACCGTGTTTGACACAGTATGGCCGTAATCGTGCCGATGTTTCGTCAAACCCCAACACAACCACAACACAACAGCAGCCACACCCACACCCACACCCATCTACTGTCTATTCCTGTTGCTGTGGTAAACTGTTCACTTCAGACCTGACTACCTGGCGTATGGACGAGGCGGGGCGGGGCGGAGCCGGGGCCGGGGGCGGGGGCGGGGAGGGGGGGGGAGGTTAATGTCTCCAGTCACTGTCTGGTTGATGAGAGAGCTACTGAGCTGTTGTTGTCGATAGTGATGATGGATGATGATGAAGGCGATCATGATAGACAGAGATAGCAATGATCTCTGTAAATAGGCATACACAGCTCAAGATGACTTTATTATCTCACAATATTACCAAGTACATTTGCCATTTAGACCTTTTTTTCCCTGAAATAATTGATACCAAAATCATTTTTCTATGATAACTAAAAAAAAAGTTATGGCATTTTAAAGATTGTGAAAAAACAGCCCATTTTTTGGAACTAGAGAAAAGAAAAAAAAAATGTCATGTTTGACCCAGCCTTGTATCAAGACCAGTTGTCTGAAAAGTCTGGAAATCCCAGACATAGAAAATATGATTGCAGAGATGAGGCTCAATCGTTCATCATGGGGAGAAGAATTCAGTTAGAGAAAATAATTCTGGATGAAAATGGCTTCGGGATGCGAACTTGCACATTCTCACGATTACAAGCAAACTTCATAACATTTTAAGAATTTCTAAGAAATTTATTTTCCAATGGATTTCAAATCTGACAAATCTGAGCTGCAGCAAAAACACAACAAACAAGACATACAGATTGATTGAACATTTTCACATTGTCATAATACATGTATTTAATTTTTGATTCGAAGTTTGAAGTCATGAACCACAGACTAAAGCACATATTATGTTTGTAAGCAAAATCTGTAGTTCAGGATATAAACTACAGATTCCCTACTATTAATAAAGGAAGTGTGTACGTCGATCCCCACAGGAGTTTTCCTAGCTGTGATGTCTAGGCAGGCCCCCCAAGTAGACCCTCCCCCCTCCCCCGCCCATCCCAACTATTTGTACTTTGCAATCCCGAATCTTTGCTATAAAAAAGAGACCGTGAGACACCCGCGAAATGATTTCAATAAGATGTAGATGTTACTGACAAATCATAACATGTTCTAGCGTACATGTAGTTTGAATGCAAGCGACGGCTTTGTCGCAGGTAGAAGCAGTTTCCCTTGGATTGTCTAACGCTCAATGATGTGAGCAAATGTGTGAGCGTTGATGTGTACATGGACTGTGTTCGCATGTTGTTCCCAAATGTTAACCTGCATTCATTTCTGAACAAGACAGTATCGTCTCACCCTCGATTTATAAATATTTCTTCATTAAAATCGGGTTTTTGTGAGGTAGGTATGTAGATTTATACCTTCGACCGTTCATTTAAACTCGATTTTTCTCGGAATTTCGGTCATTGCTGAGGGTCTCCGCTTGTCACTGGAAACTGCAAGTGTATTCCCTGGTAGGAATAAAGCTGAGCTCAAAACATTTTTCACCACCTGGAAGTGGAAGAAAGGCTATGAAATAAACTCTCACATGACACCAAAAACCCCATATGTCTAATTTTGACCGGCTGAGTTTGTTTTTTTATTTTATCTTACATGTTCTGACGCCCTTTGCACTCATTGACACGTGAGTACCCCCCCCCCCCCCACACACACACACACACATACACACATCCCCAGCACTTGAAATATGATCAAGAGTAGATGTACTATCGTATAAAGCCGGTGGTTGCTTTCAGATTTGATGGTTTCACGAACTAACTATGAATTATAGTGACACATTTTTGATATTTTGCATCAGAGGCTAAACCGGGAGGAAATACGCAAAAGTTAAAAGGTGGTCATTATTTATTTTTGGTGCACACAAACTTCGCCGCGCATGTATCACATTTCAAAGTTTCGAACTTCAAAAGGAAATTGAAGAATGCCCTTTCTGATGAACCGCTTTAGATGATAATTCATCAAAAAGGATTAGATTTTCGCCTCTCTTTGAGAAAACTCAAAAATAATTCATGCTTTCCCTTATCTGACCGTGGCTAAATGTCTACCAAAATGGATGGCAACTGTTTATTTAGATGATTAGGCAGGAACCCGGAAGATCTATAACACGGCGTAAATTGTACAGCACAATAAAGGAAGGCGGTGTGTCCTCTCTGTTGGAAACCATGGAAACGGTCGACTTCTTTGCTGTCTTGTATTTTTTCCTCAATTAAACAAATTTTCAAAGTAGAAATGTCATCCTCTAGAGCTGTCATTAAACTTTATGTCCATATAAAATTGTAGCATTTTACCGGCAGTTACACCCTAAAACTTTAACATTAAATGAATTGGGCTGAATTTGGGCTTGATTTGGACTGTGTGAGGCGAGTTTTGAGTACCCACTGTAAGCAGAGGAAGAGAGGGAAGCTAAATGAGTAAGTGGTCAATTATTCATATTATCTATCTACTCTTATCTATTACTATTAGCCCCTGCAGGGCCCTGGGTATATAAGTAGGTATTTTGTCTTCACCCCGTCATCGGTGGGGTGTCTCCTATGGAATGCCATCCTCGACGTTTCACGGGTGACATCTCTTCTCTCTCTCCTTTGCTCCTGTCTTCTGTCCCGCTCTCTTTCCTCTCTTCTTCTTGACTTGTAATCGTATCTTACCATGTTTGGCACAATATAGCCGTGATCGTGCTGATGTGTCGTTAAACCCCAACACAAACAAGCAAACAAACAATTATTACTATTATTTAATAGTTGCCCAGATAAAAAAAAAATAATAATGAATTACCAACACACCTGTTAATGTCATAATTCAGTGTTTCCACCTATCGATATTTTCTTTACTCAGAGTGACAATTGACATGACTTGCTGTACCTACACTACTGTCACTAGTGTCACTGTCAGTTTGTGTCACGGCACTTCTGTCACTGACAGTAGTGACACGGTCGTGCTGACTGATTGACATCAGTCCCACCCGCAGTTCCATCACTGGTTTTAGATTGACTAGTTTGCTGGCACTCGAGTCCACTTCCAACAACTTGAAAGTTTTCTGGATTCAAATGTCAATCAATACTGGTGATCGTGCGCCCCAGTCTGTCTGTGTGTCCATGCACTGAATGCTCACAAGAACCACTTTACGAAACGCTGAATTCCCAGCAGTGCTCAGCTCTGTGACGTCACTGCCTGGCGTGAATCCAACATTTCAAACTCCAATCAGGTTTCATACAATAAGTCCATTGTGATACTGTAAAACTCCTGATGAGTTGTTGGAAAACTTAGAAAACTCTGTTATTGTTGTTATTAGCAATTTTGGCGATAACAGGATTAGATGTATGTTTTTCTTGACCATCTCAAATTTGAGTGAGAGGTCTTACATCTCTCCGCTCCCCCGCGGGGGCCACAGGGGTTTACATGTAGGTTCTCTGCACCCATGTGCGCGCGGTGTAAGCACGTCATCTTTTTTGCTCCAACCTGCAGGCGGTGTATGCTCGCCATCGGTGGGATGTCTCCCATGGAGTGCCATCCTCGACATTCCAGGGGTGATATCTCTCTCTCTCTCTCTCTCTCTCTCTCCTTGCTCCTGTCTCTCTCCCTCCTCTCTCTCTCTCCTTACTCTTGTCTTCTGTCCCGATTTCTTTCCTCTCTTTTTCTAGACGTGTAAACATACCCTACCGTGTTTGACACATTATAGCCGTAATCGTGCTGATGTGTCGTTAAACCCCAACACAAACAACACCATCTCTCGGCTGTGCGTTTTACTCACCCACAGGACTTTGACTGCCAAGCTTGGAAACTGACGATTAGATAACTGATCATAATGAGGATCCTAGCTGATTGAACTCTGAGGTCGTTTGTCTGTGTGCTGGGGTTGATGTGTCGGAATGCCAATTCTCTGTGTGCTGGATTCTCTTTTGTATTTTCTTATTCATAGACCTGGTCAGTTTGCAGCTCGCTGGCTGCTCTGTACCATAGCTCAGGGTCTTGCAGTTTCCCCAACATCTTCTTCATCCTGAGGCTCCCAGATCTTTTCTACCACGTCTTCCATCCTACCGGCTGAAACATCCACACCAGTATTGAAAGAAGCGTCTCCTGGGAACTGGCTGGGAAATATGATGATCGACTCCCCATCACCGACAGGAGCCCAGGGTGCGGTAGCTCTTTATGAAGCTGAAAAACTGTGTATGCGCGTGCTGATGCAGATAATGTGATCTTTGTGTGGATAATGAATAATTAGTACTCTGCTTCATAAATAGAAGTCACGACCTCAGGGACAGGGACCGGATCAGTTGTCTGTCTGAGTGTCTGCTCTCAAGGTTACGAGCTGTCCTCAAGAAGACATCGGCCAGAAAATAGCAGCCCAGAGCCCAGACTTTGGTTTCTCAGACACTAAGCATGACCCCGACACCCGGCCGTTCATTCTGGCATCACG
The DNA here is from genome assembly GCA_038406235.1 of Peronia verruculata. Taxonomy (NCBI): domain Eukaryota; kingdom Metazoa; phylum Mollusca; class Gastropoda; order Systellommatophora; family Onchidiidae; genus Peronia; species Peronia verruculata. The sequence goes on from JBCAUA010062472.1 coordinate 10,404, forward strand.
CGAGACATTTCTAAACTTGGGACACAATTTATTGAAGTCTCTAGAAATGGAAGTACTTATGTCATGCTTCACACACTCTGATTCTTTGAGCCAAACTCGAGAAAAACAAAAACAAACAAACAAACAAAAACAAATAATACCAAACACTGACAGAGCAACAGAGGTGAATTGTAAGTTGCAAGCATTTACGCCATACGATATTTTATATAAACTGGACAAATTGAAATAGCATTTTAAAGACCTTCTCACTATTTTTTTTTTTTTTTTTCGAGATAAAGTCTTTCAAGACAGTCTCCAATTTCCTTTCTCATGAATCCCGGCACAGAATATCTGCGGACAGGAAATTGGCAGCCAATTAGTTCTCCCTAAGAGTTGTAGAGAACATCATCTTTGTCTGTGGCACATTTTGGCTCTTTCTCTCCATACAAGCTGTCAGGATATCGTCCAAACTGTCAGTAAGCCGATTGGTCTTTATCAGTACTTCAACATAAACACAAAATCTTCTAATTCTAGTTTGGTGCTGTAGTGAAAGGTGTCCAATGAAAAGCTTGGAATCTTTTGTTAGTTTTTTTTTTTTTTTAACTTAAATCCTGAAACTGTGAAGCTGAAACGTCTTTGAATGTCGTCCTAGATAATAGGCTATCTAATGGTAACATGGCAATGATGAATGGATGACAGACAAAATAACAACAGTTTTGGACGAAAATAGGCTACAGTGTGGGTGAAAGAGAGTGACAGAATAAGAAAAAGTAAGAGGAGACACAGGAAAAGTGACAGACCGAGAAGACAGAGGAAATCTATCTATCTATCTATCTATCTATCTATCTATCTATCTATCTATCTATCTATCTATCTATCTATCTATCT
>JBCAUA010062483.1:0-11269 GCA_038406235.1 Peronia verruculata
TTTGTAATATGTAGAAGGATGAATGTAGAAGCAAAATAGCGGAAGAAAAAAAAATGGGTCGGAAATCGATTTTGCTCAATTTTTTCACCCGTAGGAAAATCTATGCAGTGCATTTTGTGTTCATATATGATATGAAAGTATCCTCTGTTTGAAAATTGAATAAGAGACTGAAACAAATTATAAAGAATTTACTTCATGACTAATTCACAACTAAATAAATGAACTTCATCATTCCACTGGTTTTTTATGCATGTCCTGATGCTCTTAAATCTTATTTGAGCCAAAATTATCCTTAACTGATCTCTGATTAAATATTGGACAATTCCTTTTGTTCATAATTTATTCTCATTATTGCAGACTTATTCTCCATTTTAAATGTGAATTACATTTACTATTTGAGTTTGTTTTTTTTTCTCTTCAGCATCAATGGGATAGCACCAAGAGTTGGTGGAGCTTTTGGAGGGAAATTTCTCTACACTGGGAACATTAGTGCCGCTGTTAGTCTGGCAGCTTACCTGACACGCAGGTTTGTTTTCACTTCTAACAGGCAGTAACAAAGGAATTTTCTACAACAATGCAATTACTGTCTCACCTGCTTTATTCAATAATGTTCTTGTCAAGATATCTCTGATATCTCTGTCAAAATCCCCAATTTTAAACGTGTACAAATATCACATTATTTATAGAACCCTTGCATGAAACAAATACTGTGTTGGGGCATTGTTATTTCTATTTTTATTTCACCAAATCCAGTAGCTACATTCTCTAATTTTCTTTATTTCTCCATATTATTACATTTTATTAATAATTACCGAATCATTAGGATATCACAAAAATATTGTCCAATGTTCAATGTTGTTTCATTGTTAAAATTCTTATAATATCACTTTTGTTATTATGATCAAATGAATACATATTTCTTGCTTTGAAGTTAGGACGCAGTTGCTTTTGTTGAGTGGAAGCCATCTATTTCAACAGGCTGCATTTCAGTAAAATCTAGAAATGCTCATAATTTGGTATTACTGTCCTATTTTTTATGTGGTTTGAATTTTTAAGCTGCTATTTATTTCTCACAGTGTTAACACCAATGAAAAGTTCTCAGTAGAAGATGCTGATAGTTTGCAATATCATACTTTCATCTTATAAATGGGACAGATGCACAGAAAATTATAGATTCCACTTTTAGTGAACATTTCCTTTTTTTTTTTTTTTTTTTCAAATTGACTAAAATGTTTGACTTTGATGGTTTTAATTTTTGTCAGCCAGATCTACAAAGACAATTCATGAAATAAATAGCACCAATTTCTAAACATTTTTGTATGTTCAGAGTGTCTCTCACTTTGTTCCTCAGGCCAGTGAGACTAAGTCTGCCAATGTCTGATAACATGAAAATGGCAGGCAAGAGATTTCCAGTTCTGGCCAAGTATAAGGTTAGCTGTTGATTAGGCAAAGTTTAATAGGCCTCATAATACAATATATGCCTGGCTGATTCAATTAAACAATGATATAAATTTTTAAAGTGGAGATATCTAATATATGATATGTTTCAAAATAGCTCATGAAACATTAAAAAGACTTTTAACAACAGAGCTCAGTGACATTTAATAATCGTATCTCAAACCATGCATTGCACGTCATTGCAGCTGGGGAGTATCATGTTTATGCTTGTAAGTTCATATTAGTTTACAATTATATTCTGATATTCTTTAAGATTGTCTGGTGTCTTGAAAAAGTTATTTTATCTTGGTTTCCTTATATCTCATCTTAATTGACATGTCCTGCTTAACAAAAGGCCTACTCCACTGGGTCAGACTGTGATTTAATTTCTATTTTGAACCTGATTAAATTTCTTCACAGGCAGGCTTCAATAAAGACGGCAAGATGAAAGTGATTGATGTCGAAATATTCATTGATTCTGGGTTCAAACCAACGATTATGCACAGTGAATTACCACATATGTTGGATCAAGGTCAGTCTTTGTTTTGTTTTGGTTTGTTTTACTTTATTCTTGACTAGGCATAGAAATTAAATCACGGTCTGAGCCAGTGGAGTAGGCCTATTGTTAAGCAGGACATGGATTCATTTTGAAAACTGATATCAGATAGGTCCATCTATTTCCAAAATTATTGTATTTTAATCATTTGATACTTAGAGTCCCTTTTAGATTTAGATGGATCATCAGAGATCAATTAATCAAGGGTCAGTGTGAGAACCTTCCATTAAAATTGTTAAGAGTGTGTTTTCATCCCATGCAGGTATATGCTTCAAATTTAAATACTATGAGAGTATGACTTATCTTAATATCAATATTAGTCAATATTATTATGATCCACAGGATACCATGTTCCTAATTGGAGAATCCGTCGTGTGTTAGTGAAGACCAATAAAGCAACCAATCAAGCCTGTAGAGGTCCAGGTCAGTATGTAGTGATGATAATTAAAATTTGAATTCCTGAGGTATTCTCTGTGATCATTTGAAACATAGATTTCAGTCCTCTTTGATCAGTAACTAGACTTTTCCTTTTATAGATAGAAGTATGACACATCCATACTGCAAATTAATAAAAGGCATAAAGGCAAAAACAAATTCTTAATGACATAATATATCAATGAAACAACATTCTTCCTCTATGTCCATCTGATAATTGTATCATAATATGTCTGATACGATGACAGAATTCTCCTGGATGCAAAAGATTTTATTGGTGAAACTGAAAATGAGAGCAAAAATAATTAACGTTTTTGCCTTTCTTTACGAAATGCATCCTGGTGATCTCGACAGTATGCAGCTGGTCTCAATATTAAAATGTGATAACAGTTTCTGTGTCTTATAAAAATAAAAACATGAAATCTACTATTAGCAGTGTTGTACTGTTTTAGAGGGTCTAGGCACCAAATTCTGATTTTTCTTTTTCTTTTGCTTGTATTTTAGAAACTATTGAAATAACAGCACAAGCTGACTAGTTGATTCTCTAATAGGCTTACTTTTTATGATGAAACAATTTGTATTCCAGGCTCTATAAGTTAATATAATAACTGACAATAGTTATTGGTCTGTGTCTTTCACAGTGCTTTTATGTCTTATTTTGCTTGTTTTTTCAGGATCTGTACCAGCAGCTTTGATCATGGAGAGCATCATGGAACATGCAGCCAAACAGCTCAAAATGCATCCAATCAATTTCAAAGAAATCAACTTGTATGAGGAGGGCCAGGTCAGCTTGCCTCATCATTAATGTTTTTCAAAAAGATCACTAGGATAATTCAAAACAAACACCAACAAACTCAGAGAATAGCAAAACTGAATGTTTCTGGAGTAGTTCTTGCTCCAAATTCATTAAAACACACGTGTGTTATATACTAAAATGCTAAACATAAACTTCGGTATGTCTGCCTAACTGTTTGATCCTGTTGTAGCAACTGATCACAAATACCAACATGAAATTCTGTACTCAATAATTCTTTTCATCTACCTTAACATGTAGTAAGGCATGTGAAGATATCCGTTGAGACCATTTCACTGAGACCCTAAAACGTTTGATAGGCCTACACATAGATGTCATATTGATTTATGTGATTCTCACTCATTTAAATCAGCTTTTTAACAAGTCATTTACATAAATGATGAAAGATTATTGTTACAACCCCTGCCACTCTCTTTTGCATCATCATTTGTTTAATGCACATAACATTCATTGCCGTGTAAACAAATTGTATCAATTTCAGGCTGACTTTTCAGACATCCCTCTCAATAACTGTACTCTGAGAGATCTCTGGAAGAGACTGAAACAAACAGCTCAGGTGGAGGAAAGGCAAAAAGCTGTGGAGACTTTCAACAAGGTCTATTATTCAAGATCAAGTTTGGCCTTTAAATTTTTTATAATGATTATAATGAGCCTGAATTTTTTTTATCAGTATCTTTACATTTCTAACCATTGTAGCATGCTGCTATATTAGTTTATAAAAATGTCTTAAAATGAAGACGACTCTTTTAATTGGTAACTAATCAAATATACTAAAAAAAAAAAAAAGTAAAAAACAATATGAAAAACTGGATGTTGATCAAATTGAATTGTGCTATATTATGATAGTGTTCTTTTTTATTCCTTCATCTTTATCTGTCATTTTTGATATACATGTGTATTACATCATCCCTTTGAAATAACAGTAACAATTATATTCCTTCTATATCACATTTATTTGGTTGGAAGATTTTACAGTTTACATTATGAACATTCTTCTGTTTTGCCACTTTTTCTTTACATGAAAAGTAGATAGTTTTGTTTGTTTCAACAAGCACTTTTTACCTGAGGACATTATGTCAATTTGTGGACTGGCCGTATACATTATGAAGCAGCCTTTTTAAATTAAAAACATCACCAGTGAACTTGCCGACCTTTCTGTTTAACAATTTCTGTATTATTAGAATCTGAGAAGCAGAATAACAATTTGAGTGCCTTGTAGCCAATACAATATTTTAACAGGACAACCAGTGGCGCAAGAGGGGAATCACTATGACAGCAGTGAAATATGGCATACAATATTTTCCATTGGGCCACTCAGCTCATGTATCTATTTTTGCTGGAGATGGCACAGTCACTGTCTTGACAAGTGGCATAGAAATGGGGCAAGGACTTTACTCAAAGGTATAGTAATCTTGCACAGCATGCCAGTAATGAGTTATTGCTTAGAAAAGATTAATATAATCATACTTCAATGTAGATGAAAAATAGTTAAGTTTTCTTTAAACTCTCATTTCTTTGTTTTAATATTTTCCAGGTTATCTTTCAAGCATCTAACTTTGTTTCAATAAATGCACTGAATTCTGGATTTTAAAAAAATCATGTTTTAGCAGGCAATAGTGTAACAATAATGTCTTGAGAAGGGCCGGGGTGGATGGAGAAGACTGGTTGTGCATACTACAAAGGTGCCCCTATGGACTAATGTCTAGGGGACCAAGGCAAGGCAATGAAACAAATTGAACATTGAATATTTCAATAAATTAGTAAGGATAAGTTGCTTCCTGTTAATTAAATCTTATCATTCTTCACAATTTCAGATGACACAGGCTGTTGCAGCCACTTTGAAAGTTTCCCCTGATTATGTCAAAGTTAGAGCCAACCAGAACAACACACTACCCAATCCAATTGCAACTGGTGGCAGCACAGGCAGCGAACTGTGCGTTGCTGTGAGTGCTTTCCTTTCAGATTATTTAATGTCAATGCTCATGCTTGTTTATTCTCCGACTTTTACTTTTTTTTTGCACACATTCTTACTTTTTCTGTCTCATTTCTTTTCTCCTCATCTACAAGTACATTGTAAAGTCTGCTTAGATATAATTATAATGGACCTCATTTCACTTCCAAACAAAGTACTGAAAATTATTTACTTAAAAATACCTAGACTCCATTTCTAAATCCCATTTCACTTACTTATTAAAATTTCTGTCTGTCATCTGAGCCACAGTTAGTATTAGGTATACATTAACTGTTGGTTTAAGTTAGATTTCCGTCAAATATTGTCTGTTCCCTTGGTAAAGGATTTCTTCTCTCTCTTTCAGGCTGCAATTGATGCTTGCAATAAGATCAATGAGAGATTGGCACCATTGAGAGAAAAGATGCCTGATGCACCTTGGCCTGCTTTACTGATGATGGCCCATGCTAGCAGCATTCAGCTTGCTGCATCTGCCCAGTAGGTATTCTATAACTGTAAACCCTCAAATCAATCTTGGCATTCTTATAATTTATCATTGACATTTCTTGTCTCCACCCAAACAGGCACTATTTTTTATTTTTTTAAAAAATTATCTTTGAATGATATGCTTGCCCTGCTGGGTGAACATGTTGAAATGTGTTAGTCTTTTCTCATTTTTATTAATTGTGTAAATGGGATTGCATGTGAATGAAGATAAAATATGAGAAACAGAAAAGCACTTGTTCTGTCATGTACATGCAATGAGATATCATGCAGTGGATAATCAGATACTATTTAAAAAAAAAAAAAAAGCAAACACCTCCATAAGTTGATAACCAGATAACTTATTTTATATTGTTTATATGAGGGTTTTCAGATACTTTAAACAAAATTATGATTTAAAAACCTGAGAGGCTTTCAAAACTGACTTATGTCAATTTTCTCATAACATACTATTTCGATAATAAAAAATTACTATCAGAATATTTAAACAGTCTATAGCATTAAATATAATTTGCCATCCACTAATAATGTTCATCCATCAATTTTATTAAATCCAGGATTCATCCTGCCATTGATTTATTAAGTATTTTCTACTCTATCTTTATCTGTTTTCTGTTTATTTGACTTGCAGTCACTTTAGCTATGTAACACTACCCCTCTGAAACACTCTTATTCAGAAATGCAAAACCGGACAATGCACACCAATACTTCACGTACTGTGCTGGTGTGGTAGAAACTGAAGTTGATGTCCTGACAGGAGAGTTCCAGGTTAGACGAGTGGACATCATGTGTGATTTTGGTGAAAGGTGGGTTTTTGTTGATGTAAGCATGACTTGAAGGAAAGATAAGTTTCAAAATAAAACACAGTTTGGAAGAAATACCTTTATCAGTCTGAGGATCAGAGAACCAGAGATTGTGAGTTAGAGAGTCAGATTGGTATAAAAAGGAAATTCACATTCTTTTTTCATGTAACTGACAGGCACTCAAAATTGAAATTGATTGAAACTGTTAGCCATACACTGATATAACAAGTTTAATTACTGTTTCATGGTGTCATAACAATGCTTTCAAATTATTTAAAGCAAACCAATTACTGAGAAATGGTGTATAAAACAAAAAAGTTTTTTGTATGAAATGAGACATTAAAATTTGACCAAGAAATGACATGCTTGAAAATCATCTCAATTTCTTAACAGCCTCAACCCCACCATTGATATTGGTCAAGTGGAAGGAGCTTTTGTGATGGGTCTGGGAGCTTTCCTGACTGAGAACCTACATTATGACAGGAGGACTGGTGAAGTGTTGAATGATGGAACATGGGTGTGTAAAGCTGACCTTTGAAAATAGTCATTAATAATAAATTGTAAAGTGCTTAGAGCCTGTATAATGCTCTCTATTGGTTACCATTATAATATTTCATTAAAAGAAACAAAAAAATTGAACATAGACTCTGAGGAATAGTACTTGCTTGTGCAATACGATGACTGAAAAGAAAATAGTTCATTAACTCTATAGTAATGCAGAACTGGTACAGGATGAAAAATAATGATCGTATATTGTTATTTACATATATATGTAAGTCAGATATACTATATGCGGTTTACAGATCACTTCAGTAGTAACCATTATTTACAGTAAATTAATAAAACTATCTGAAAATACACAAACACAGTGACAATTATGTTATGATTTTCCAGTTAATATTTGTGTTTTTGTGTCATTTATGAAGAGTTAGAGTTCATTGGGCATGAAAAAAATAAGTATGTGGTTATAACAAGTTTACAGGTCTTTTATTTTTAAATCTGCTGTTAAAAAGCTTAAAGAATCTTTGAAAATGGTCACAATTTATTCTGTTAGGAGTATAAGCCTCCAACCACAAAGGATATCCCCATAGACTGGAGAATTCATTTCCTGCCTGACCGACCAAATCCTGTAGGCATTCTCAGTTCTAAAGGTTGGTTGTTGCATTATGAGGGATATATGAATCATAGGCTTTTTAAATAAAGGAGCGTCAGCTGGCATGATCAGAGGCAAAATTTCTAATTACAGCATTTTTTTTTTCTAAATATATATACAGCAAGGTGTGAATTTGATCATATGATAACTTCATAAAGACTAAAAAAAAAAAACTACCAGTAGGAAGGAAACTTAGAGACTGTACTGAACTTATTCATGTGTTTTATCAGAAAAATCTGCTCAGCTGCAAAGAATACTTTTCATTAAGATAAAGATAAAATTTAACCTGTCAAGCTTTTTCTTTGTCAGATTTGTAGAAGATCTTGATTGTTACATAACCCTTGAAAGCTAAGGAAAAATGGATAATATGATTAAATTTAACTAAGAATTTTTTTATATCATCACTGTGTTTTATCATAAAGATGGTGTCACATGCCTCCTGTAGTTAAGATTTATTGTATTCTAGTTGTCTGTAAATTTTGAATCAACAGCTGTTGGTGAGCCTCCCATTGGTTTGGCTGTTGGAGCTTTACTGGCAATCAAAAACTCTGTGGAAGTTGCCAGAGAGGAACTCACAGGAGAGAGAGTGTTCATCCCTGTCGGTAAGTCTGATTACCTTCAGCCAGGAACTTCTAACATTATTTCAGAATGACTTACACACAAGATGATTATTTAAGAATAATTTATTATGTAAATGGTTGTTATTAAACATAGAGTCTTAAGATGACTTTGTGTTGAAAAAGGTAACAAAATTATAAAAAAAAAAACGAACTTGGATTGTTTAAGAGAAAGAACTTGGATAGTCATTTTAGGTGAATCTGTGTCATTGAATCTGTCTAGTATTATTTTATTCAGCTGATCAGATTCAACAATATCAACAAAAAAGGTAGACATTTTATCATGCAGATTTTAGTTAGATTAACTCTGCATTTTAGTTCAGGTTGCACTCTCCATTAGATATCAACGTTTCATTAATGTAACTATTTGTTTTTAAAACAGAGGCACCCTTCACTGTGGAGAAAGTTCAACAAAGTGCCAATACAGCCTTAGCCCATTTGACAGTGGGGAAACTGTCTGCCTAGAGCACAAGCTGACACCTGAGATCATCAAAATATCAGTCAGATTAACAGTCGAATTATCAACCTAATGATGGTTTTTCAGAGAATAAGAATTAAGCCTGTGTCTCATTGATGTAGTTTGTTTTTCCTTTCAAGTTCACTGTTAGGTTTGTAATTTTTTATAAAAAAAAAAAAAACTATCCTTAAAAAAAGCAGCCAGACATTGGATCTGCTTTGCTAATTGCTTCAAACTGCGAGGAAGAGGCAGTGAGTGTAAAGAGATGATTGAGGAGTTAGTGGGAGAAAGATGAATGTGAATTGGTGATCATTACAATCATTTTGTCATTTAATGAATTTTTATAATTACAAAAATTTTATAGTTTACTTTTGTTCTCTTTTTTTACTCTTTTTCATCACAACATACCACACTGTAATGTATTTTCATAAATGGTGATGGTAATGACAAGATTAGCATCAAAGAACGGCAGTAACTAGCATCATAGACCAGCAGTAAACAGAGAATGACCAAAAAAAAAAAGATGATTATTTCCTTTGTTTTTTTTTTCCATGACATATTATTATATGTTTATAATAGGAGTAATTATCATAAACATGTATTTTATATTCAGAAAAGTAGGAAGTGTTCCCCTTTTGTAATAACATTTAACATGTTTACGTAATATATATTATTTATTACATGTACTAGGGATATATTTTTTTCCTATCAGAATCTATTACCAATATTTTGACACATATCACTTTATGTTACAATTTTTTAATTTACAGCACTTTCATTAATTAACATCTATGCATTTTAGTTCAATATTAAACATCCAATACTCAGTTTTTAGTGGCAATTGTGATAACTTAACATATCTCAGTAAAGGAGATCAATGCCTGTGAAAAGAAGCCTCTCAGAAACGCTTTATTTGGAAAAATCACGTCAGAAATTAGTCATTTCAGTAGCACTTTAACACGAAATTCATGATGCACCATATGGCAAAACAAATGCTCAGAGGATTGGCCTTTACATCAGAATGCCTGTCCATTGACAAACAGTATCCACTTACTATTTAGTGAATTTGAAGGTATATCAAGAAAGACATGACTTGAGGGAATCAGAGCACATCTGGACTGACACAGTTTGTTAACGTATAATTTCAGGCAATGTATTTGGTACAGGGTCGACAATTACAATCTTTTAGCCAACTTGTCCCTCCCTCAACCCCCTTGATAGTCAGAAAATCACTTAAAATTTATATTTTTTGTGTTTGTAATAAAAATAAATAAATAATATACCAGAAAAAAAAAACAATCTGAGATATTCACAATTTCATGGAAACTTCAGTTTTCTTTTTTCCTCTACATTGTATTTTTATTTTCTGAAATCTTTGTCATGTTTTTCTCTTGCCCTAGCAATGATGCAAAGTAAATCCACATGTTATTGACTAATAAACCAAAAGAACAAAAAATATAACAAAGAAATAAACAGTCAATTGCATTTCTAAATGTGTGAACTGAACTTGCCATGTACTCTGAATTAATTTTGTCGCCTTGATGCCAATGATTTTCCTGAGCTCTTTCAGTCCTCGTTAGTTTACATCAAACATTCAATAAAGACATTTTTCTTTCATGTTTTATTGCAACGTGGATTTTACACTGTGTGCAAATTCAGAACGCAATATTTGAAATATGTCAATGGTGATCAGGGTATTTTTAATTACTATGGAATTTACTGTATTTATTATTGTAGGTGGTGTTGTCTGTTTTCCTGTTTTATTTTACTATTTTCTTATGTGATTTTAATCTTCATGAAAATAAACGTTGAATAGTAGTTGTCTTTTGACTTATAAATTAATTTTGCACAGTTCAACTGTCTATGTATCAAGTAGACAAAAGCTTTGCATAGCTTTCCTTATTCAGTTGAAATAAAATGTTGGAAAAAGCTTTCTGTTTTGGTCTTGTTTTCTTGAGAGTTGCTGTTGCCAGTGATGTTTGTTTCTGAGAACTTACACCAATAACATATGCCTAGATCAAACTGACATTGGTTCATAATAGTCATGAAAAATGAGAGGAAGGAGAGGAATAAAAGCAGTACATGTACTAGCTGGAAAAAGAAGATAGTGGAGAGAAAAAAAAAGAGAACACAGTGACCAAAAAGAGGAGAGAAGTGAGAGATGAGTAAAAGACAAAACAAATTGCGTAAGAGGACAGGAAATTCTCTTTTCTGTTGATTTTCTTGGTCTAAGAGTTTGAACTATCAGGTGGGTTGTTTTTATTTTTAAAGATACGATTTAATTTCTCAAAACCTAGTTAAGACACCATATTCTACCCATTATTTTGTACGGTTATCACTATATTTGTCAGACAAAGGAATACATGGGGGACGCAGTGGCTCAATCGGTATGGCGTCTGCTCATGGAGCAAAACACTGGCCCCCCAGAAAGTTGTGAAAAAAGTGGTCAAAAGTTGTGCTGGAAATCAGCAAAAGTTGCGCTAGAAAGTTGCAAAAAAACCTAAAAGTTGCGCTAAAAGTTGCAAAACTTGCCAGATAACATAGA
>JBCAUA010062494.1:0-10996 GCA_038406235.1 Peronia verruculata
GATAGATAGATAGATAGATAGATAGATAGATAGATAGATAGATAGATAGATAGATAGATAGATAGATAGATCGCACATAGTAACCCATCATTGTGAATAGCAATCTCCTTTCAGAACCCGATTACTAAATGAAATGGACGGTTGGGTATATCAGGAAATGCATTGTCACAAATTTGAATATTATATTGTACATTCCAGTATTTTTTCACCTTTTACAAATTGCAGTGGCATGTTATTGCCTACACTGTTGAGATTGGTGCCAGAAGACTGTATTTTACACGAGAAAATATTTCTAAATACGGCTTTTTAATGCAGACCACTATTCGGACGGCAGCACTGATTTTATAGTGAAGTTATGGAAATTCAACTGTCTATTGACAACATTCTCATTTTGCTTTTGAAGCTGCTCAAATTACTTGACGTTTTTACCAGCATCAACAATAGGTCTGTATTCACAACGCTTGATTTGTGAACTCAAAGCATGAATTATTCAACAATACAAGTCACTGCCGTAATTATTATGCAGCTTCGGTCATCTCAAACTTTCCTTTTTAGATTGTAGTCAGCTTGTTACTTCTAGTATTTTGTCTTTTTGAGGAGTGCGGAAACTATGGTGGCGGAAAGTGGCACAGTGTCTGAAGGCAGGTGGTGAAATAATCTGCTCTGTGACCTGAGGTCATGCTGATTATAATAATTATCTTTTTTCTTTAACTGGTCAAATCCTGTACACAGAAGGTCACTATTGCTCACATTTTTTAAATGTTTTTATTAAGAGTTTCTCATACATCATTGGAATTTTTATGTTCAAAACAGTATTGTGGTAGTTTAGATCAGTGGTCCCCAACCTTTTTATTGCTGCGGACCGTTCAACAACGTTTGACAATTCGTATCTTGAATGAAGTAGATTTCTGTCACCGTGATTTATGTGACAAGTAGCATAATAATAAACGGAGATTAAAAAATCGTTAGAGTATGATAGTAAAAGGTTATGGTTTTTATAAGCTTTTCAACCTCCTGTAGTGGTGGTTATCTCAGCTGTCCACAACCGTGGTCAAAAAATAAAATGACACTATTGTGTCTAATGTGTCTTAGTAAAAAATGGAAATAATTTAATACTTCTTGTGCGGCCCGCTGCCAATTGATCCACGGCCCGTGAGTTGGGGAACCATTGGTTTAGATTGTCATTATTGCTATTGTAATGATTGTTTTCGGGTATCTTTTAGACAAACATTTTGGATCTTTTCAATGCTATATCTTCATCTGTGCCATGTTTGTAATTGTCTTTCAAATGCATTAGTAATGTTTTGTCAAGTTCTTGTCCAGTAGTTTCTGGCATCTTTTGATTGCTAATTCCTGTGGAAATTCCTGAAATATTTGTCGTCTCAGAGTGGTCACTCCATCAGTGGCACGAGAGTTCAAGACATTGTTAGAGGAGGTCATTATACTTAAGTGTCTTATGCATTCTTTGCCTGTAATCGGTCAAATAGTGATGATCTACCACTGCATAATTATCGTCTCAACCATAGGGAGCCAAATCCTCGTTGACAGTAATCCATCCGTTGAATGACCACGGATTAAACACGATAGAATGAATCAATTTTACAAAAAAAAAAAAAAAAAGTATTTCAACCCCCAGCCCCCCCCCCCCCCTCCTCCCCGTCAACTTTTATTATTAGAATATTCGCGTTCTTTCATTTGATGTTATCATCTCGAATGGAGCTGACCTAGCGTTGCTAACGGCAAGTCCTGATGGTCACCTACTATGACCCACTTTGTCGGAGCTGTAAATGGGCTTAATGTTTGTGGATCCAGCCTGTCCTTTCATTTGTCTCCGTCATTTCTACCAATGGGTACAAGCTGTCACATCAGTGGCTGAAACACATTTAAACGGTTGTCCCATTGCCTCACTTTCTTTCGCCATTTTTTTTTCCCCAGGCTATCTTGGTTTTCTTCGGTAAATACGATCAGTGCCCGAAGAGGGACGTTGCCGAAATGTGAACAGTCCAAGGGACAGAACTCTGTCTGGCTCCTCTGTGAGCAAGGCGTTTCCAGCTCGTAATGAAAGGGTCTCTGTGAAATTCCCAAGGGATTGGAAAACGAGGCCGCTGCAGTTCCTTGGAGGTTAAGGCGTTGCCGGGCTTGTAATGGCTGGAGGATGAAAGAATCGGAGTGGACTTCTGTATTTGACCAGCTATCAAAAATTACGTATCAGTGAATGAGTATTCTTTTATTTAATCGTTCAATTGAATCTTTTAAATCCCAAATGTGGCTCGAAAATTGAAGGATACTTAGTAAAACCTTGATTACGTAATGAAATCTTCAATGTTAGAAGATGAATGAAGACAGCTTTTTACAAAACTACCCTCTATGTTTCCCCTAACCCTCCAAAAAAAAGGAAATGTGCTATCTTATATAATTGACATTGGGAATTGTGATGTATAATGATTTGTTGCAGTAGTCACTTTTAGGCCCAAGCAAGGAAATTGTCAGCACAAATCTGAAGAAAGAAAATTTTCCGTATAACTTAAGGAAATGAAGAACTTTGTTTCAGAAAGAAAACTGTTCAATACATATCCTAAGTTAAAACATCCTAACAGAGAACTTTTACATCAAAATTGAACAACTTATTCATGATGATTCCCATGTTCAGGTTGCAATTCAAAAACGCGTTGATATAAGAGGCCATTGATTTCACAATAATTTGAAGAAGTGAAAAAATCCTAAATCTAATCCATAGCATTGGTAGCCAGGAACGAAAATTTGAAAGATCTGGCATGGGCCAGGAAATAAACACAAAACCCAACATCATGTACGAAAGTTCAGTGGATAAAGGCGTAAGTGTTCAAAATATTCACCAGCGTCATAGTAGGCAAAGAGGACAGTCGATGCATTTGGTCTTTTGTAAAACTGACCATCTTTGATACTGTTTGCAAAGCCTCCATGGAATATTGGATAAATGCACGGGGTGTTGACAGTCTGAGATGGTGGGACCGTCACTTTCAAGTTCTGCCTCTGCAGGCCTAGTGATTCATCTTTCTGACCACTCGTCGACAGCTCTATTATCTGATTCTTTATCTGGAATGAAAAGAGTCCATGCTTTATGGGAACCTGGACATTGCAAGTAAATCTAGAACGTGTATGTTTAATGCTGTTCTGACTTATGTTCATTAGCACCAAAACCCAAAGAATATATTATAAATTTATTTCCTCAGCGATATGAAAGCATTATATTTAACGATAATGGTGATATGACGGTTAGGAACACGAGTAAATGTCTGAGATTACAGGGGGAAAAAAACACCTTGAATTCTCACCTCTATTTTTGTAACGATTGATATTTCCATGCGTTGCAGAATTCTCTGAAATATTGGTAAAACGTTGTGGTTTACCACTATACAATGGAGCATAACTTTATCAAAAGAAGCCCTTTGAAATTTACTTATAGCTGCTACGAATACATAAAAGAAAAATTCTGCGAAAATTACACACTGTTTACAGTAAATTAAACTCGTTCAACTTACATTAACAGTTTTACAAAGTAACGCACAGATAAGTGAAGTGCACAATCTTGAGGGCAAATACTTTGCAATATTGCACTGTTTCTACAAGACAAAAATATTATGCACTTAACGCGAATTCTGCGGATATTAATATTATCTCCCCCGTGAGAATAAGGTCTAAAACTGTAATTATTTTCATCGAGCCTGTAATCTAAACGGCGAATGGGGGAGGTTTAGGGGGGGGGGCGAATATAAGACGTTAATGGTCAGCCGTCTTCGTATCCGGTTGCTGTGTTCACAGCCTAGTTCTAAGCACATTATGCTTCTTTACCTTCTTTGATGTCAACACCCAATCCATCTTCTTTGATTTCAGACTGCCCTCCTTTTCTTTTGCCTTTTTTCGACCTGCGCAGTTTGAACAGGCAGACGAGTGTGGCAATGCCTATGTACGCTGACAAAAAAATCTTCCCTGAAACGTTATAGTGAAGACAATCGAGATTTAACATTACTGCGAATTCTTTTTAAACAAAGAGAGATAAACATTAAATGCAGTTGATAGAGAATGAAATGATCATGATACACAAGTCTGTCTCTCAGTATAGTGCAAAGTGATAACTTTGAAGGTAGGAAAAATGAATAAACTGTGATTATTAAAGCATTTTGTCAAAGCACCTTAGGGCCGTTCTCCTTTTGTAACTTTTTAAATCACCCGTCTTCTTCCTTTCGGTAAGCAGGAGATCTATGACACATAGTGGGATGCCATTATGCTACCGGACGATTTTGCTGTGTTGATCATTGGCTAGAGTAATCTTAGTGTAAAAAAAAAAAACAACTGGAGTAACAAATTAACTTAGTTATGTTGGAGGAACATAGATTGATTGGAAATGGAGATAATATTCAAGGCCTTTTGCTCTTTTATGGAGCGGCTATTTAGGTTGAATAACAAATGAGTCAGTGGCTTCAAGTTTTTCGCACGTTTTATTATAGGGGAAAGGGAAAACAGAATTCACAGAATAATAATGAAAGTAACACTATATTGTTTTATTTATTTACTTATTTATTTTATTTTTGCTTAGTCAATGAACATAGTTCTAGTTATTTTGGCTAAACTAGGCCTTGTGACAGGTTACTCTTCAATGTGCAAGCCAATATCATTCTCTTATTCATAAAGACATCCTTTTTTCAAACGATCAATTTGGCCAAACAAACTTTAAAATTCTCACCGAGGAAGCACCTTGAGCTTTCTTAATGGCTGCTGAACGAGATATAAAACAAAACAAAACAAAAAAAAACTAGCAGAGAAATGCCTAGCAAACAAGCACGTGATTATAAACACTTAAAAAAAAAAAAAAGACAGGAAGAGGAGGAAAGCAGTGCAATTTGATCATGTTGTCCTTCAGCCCTTAATGTTGGGGCTCAAATCCTTTTGGCTTTTGGCTTGATCTGATATTTATTGCAATGAGAACACAGAGTTTGAAATTAGAAGGCCCAAGAAACGCCCATCCTATTTGCAAGAACTCCCAATAATTAGCCATGAAGATTTGTCAATAGCCTTCTTTCCTTCACTCCTCCGTCTTTATTTCTTCTTAGTTTTACCGTCTTTGCGTTCTCTGTATCTCTCCCCCCCCCCCTCTCTCTCTCTCTTTGTATCTTTGCCACATATTGCCCGTCACTCTCCTTTCTTGTTTTTTCTCTTTCTCTTTCTTTCCTCTGGTCAGCATTTATTTTCATTTCATCCCAGGGAGAACAACTTCCTAAACATTGCAACCCCCTGTTCCTTTTTCTCTTACTCACTCTCTCTCTCTCTCTCTACGTCTTCTGTTTTCTCCACCCGTTTCACTCTCTTCTCACTGTCTCTCTTAGTCTTTAGCCGTCTGCCTTCTCGCTCTCTTTCCCCCTTAGTCTCTCTATCCTATTTCTTCTCTTTCGGTCATATCTTTCACCCTCTTACTCCTCTTGCCATTCTCCCATCCCAATTCTTCCTCTACTTGGCTGGCATGCGTTGTTTTCTTCCTCTAAAGAATACGGCCCTCCTGCCCACGATGTTCTTGTTCCTGTCCTAGTCTTTTGCATCTCACGCTGCATTTCCACTGACCAATTTATCTCAGTACCTCACTGAAATTCAGACGTCGATAAAGCGCCCAGCTCTAACTATGGATTGGACTCTCCTGGCTCCAAATTACAACGCAACAAGGTACATTATTCAAAGTGTTTTAGTGTCTCTCATTAATGCATGAAAGGTCAACTTAGACTTTGCCTCGGAAGATTTGTATTGGTAGGTTACTTGTCAGTTTTGCTCTAAGTCTTTCTTCCGAGCATCGAATATTCTCTGTGTTCTCTCTCTCTCTCTCTTACCGACGTTATTTCTCTCAACTCTCTTTACTTATTCTAACTCATCATCGTTTTATTCCTCCTCTGAAATATCATTTTGTCTGCACTGTGAATATTTCGTCACCCTCCATCTGTCTACACCATCTTTTGCAAATCATCAGTTCTACATTCGAACAATATCATGATTAGAATTTGCATCCTCTCACAAATCAAAGGAACTCCTGTTTGCTAATATGGGCATTTTGTCGCTGCCTCTACTAATTCCATCGTTGTTAAGAAACAAATAACACAGTTGTTTATTTTGTTGTTAATTGACTTTGATTCCATCGTTTCTTCTGTTGAAGATTAAATTCATCGAGCGTCTTTGAATTTGTTACACTTGTGGCATCCAAACTGACACTTAAGAAAAGGGCTTTTGGTTATGTTTGTGCCTGATTTTCGTTTACTATATAGAAGATTACTGTTAATTTGCCATGAACCCTCTCTATTCCCTCGGGTTCAGTGGTGATTTTCTCCCTCTTTCTCTCACTAATATCATTTTCTTCCCATTTTTTTCTCCTCTTTCATTCTTTGACGTTATTTCCAGGTTTGGTATCTCAGTATCAGTTGGTATTTCACATTATTTTTCTGTCAATGTTGAGTATTATTTTTTCTTTGAATCTTCTACTTATATTCATGACATAACCTTAAGTTCATTGTCTCTAACACGTTTTCCACCAAGCCGCATTTTTCTTGTTGCTAATATGCAAACAATCTAATGATTAAATCGTCCTCTTTGATGTGTGGCTTTTTTTGCTTTTCACGAAATTTACTATAATAGGAAACAAACTCTAACATCAGAACACAAGTACATCGCCGCTCATGTATTTTGCATACACAGAAAATAACTGATGGCCAGTCGCTTTACTGACCACTCCCGTTGGGATCGTTAAGGCGCAGACTACATATTGACCTTTTTACCACGTAGCCCACTCACCCACTTACGGAGCCGAGTAATAGTTTCCCTCCTTGACTCTGCACAATTTTATCTACCATTTCCCCGAGTTCCACGTTCCATTAAGTCCCTCGCCCTGGCTCAATTAAACTAGGAAAGTCCAGTCCGTTTCTAATTCCTCACTTCTCGCCGCTGCGTGCCTTCTTTAGATCTTCGGTGTGAAACTTGGCCCAGTTTGTTCGCTTTTTTTCTCCCCGAAAGTGTTTCAGAGCCCAGACACCTAACAACTGTCCACTTCCGGTTGGTAAAAGTTCCGGATGACAGCCTACACTGACGTAGCGAAGTAGTTGTACCGGATGTTCAGCCAATGTCACCGTGTCCAGACGACGTGACTGTGCCATTATTTAACACATACACACTCATAATACATACACAACACACACACACACACACACACACACACACACACACACACACACACACAGCACACACATAAACACTCCAACAACATATGTATGTAAAATACTTCAAAATCTCCAGTGATCAATAAATCTGAGGACTAGGATACTTTTCTCTTCCCTAGAAGCAGACATGAAGATGGGGACTAAGCCATTAATTTGTGAGAACTTCGCTCATACACTATTTTATATTTGTGTAAAAATCAAGGAATTCTGAATCCAACATTGCTCCTCAAAGATACTGAAATGGGTTAATCAAAGCAATAAATGTAGCCTCTCTTTTATGTTGCTGTTGCTTTTTGTTGTTGCTTTTCCTGCCCTTGACAGATTGATTAGACATCGCGTTTCCTTTGCTTCTGAAAATCATTCTATCATTTTTGAATGCATAAAGGTGGGTTACATCGTGATCTCTCCTTCCAAACAGCTGTAATCTCGCTCTCTCACTCTCTGCCTCTCTCTCTCTCACTCTCACACACACAGAGAGAGAGAGAGAGAGAGAGAGAGAGAGAGAGAGAGAAAGAGAGTAAGAGGTTCATGAAATCCAATGAGGTAAAAACTAGGTTGTGGGAACCGTCTTTTTATACGTGTTTGTGCCTCTTTCCAAACGTCCAGTCCAGAAGGAAACGAAGGCACTCGGACACCTGCAGCGTTTAAAGCGATAAATAAGCAAAGAAGGTATGACCAGTATATACAAGAACCGCCAGTCTTTTATTGTGGGAGTTCTAACAGAACAATGATAAAGTTATCTCTTCCCTCCCAGCTGTTGATGTAAAGTGTGATATCTGTGGCATCTCTATAATAACATTACATAATATCTGCTTTCCCGTGTAAGATATATCAAGCACGCTGTGGAGAATTTACCGTCTGGGCCTACGCTATGCTACATTCCTCACTCCTGATTGTTTATTGTAGTGTAAGCTATGACATTACAATTCTTACAACCACATATATGCATTTATACATGAGCTTTTTAGTATTCACTACTCGTAAATACAGTTTGGAGCAAACATAGTTTAAAAACCAGTAGTATTTTTTCGGAGCTTAATTTATATTTCACATTTATCACCAACTGACATAGCTTCTACACCACAATACTAGCTCTATAATTATAAGACAAGAAGGCAATATGCTAGTGGCACTGGTCTAAAGAGCAGAGTGCATTAATTGTCTTGGTAGTTAACGCAATTTTTTTTCTCTGGCATTCAGATTCTCAATCCAACTGCAACTTTAACAACCATTCCAATCCGGTTATTCCAAACAGTGGTCGCCATGAGTAACAAACGCTTTGTGGCTGTGTTTTTCCTGTCAGTGTGTGATAAATATTGCATTGTGAATCTGTGAAGGAGGTGTTGTGAACATCATATAATCCCTTGTGAACATAGACTTATCCGATATGCTTTTGAGAACCGTTGAACCCTATTGTAATGAAATAACAGGAGACAGTTTTTTTTTTGGGTCAAGGATAGGGGCTGTCAGTTACCATCGTTAAAGACAGATGTGGGTTCTCGTTACGAACTCCATGTTCAAACGACAGAAATGACATCCAGTTGTGAACACTTCAAAACACAATTAAAATATTGATGGTTTGTTAAAAAAAAAAGAGTAACAGTTGTAATTACCTGCTATATATACTGACTGATTTTAACCTTAATAGTACCAATCCTTTGACACAGATATCTTACTGTCCTCTCTCTCTTGATATTAATGCTTTACTGTCAGTCATTGCATGCTGGTGAACAGATTGTGTCACTAAGGATCTTCTTGTCGTCGAGTAGAGTTTGCAGTGTTCTGATTTCAAAACTTTTTCTTGACTTCTCATTTTCCGTGATCAGGGTGTCGGCAGTAATAGGGTTAAAATTCAACACTTGAAAATGATTCTATACATCAAGTGTTACGTTTTCAAAGTCCGCCAGTAGAATCAATTTCAAGTGTTGTGTTTTTAAACTCCGTCAGTATATATTATAGTAATAACTTTCTTGCAAGGTTGAAAGGCCCAAATAAAACAAGTTTCAAGTTTTTTGCAAGGTACAGTAAGAATCAGCTGCACACGAAGGAGACAAAGGAAGAGATCGGGAAAACAACATAAAAATGGACAGAAATGGGATTGGCGATAGAAGACATTAAAGACTGTAGGCGGTTGAGAGTCATAGTCATAGAGAGAACCACAGCCTCACAGCTTGACAGAAGTCAAGGGATGTGCGAGTAAAGGATGAGAAGTGAACGTAACAAGTAGATAACGAAGATTAATATTTATTGACGAACGCATCGTAATAAAAACACAATCTTGATTAGATTTCCGTGATATAGTTTCCAATCTGACACTGGCTAAAAAGTCTAAAAAAAAAAAAAAAAATCATCATGTATTACTCTCCAGGGGCTTCTCTTATCTTCAGTCTCATCACTGAATGAATTCTCTCCCATCATTCTTGTCAATCTTCCGCCCATCTTATGCACCACGGTCTTTTCTTCTTCTTTTTTTATTATCTATTTCTATCACGCTCGTTCTATCTTCCAGGTCCGCTTGTCACCCTAATCGATCAAGAAATCATAAGTTTTCTCGGCTTGGCAAACATATTTGTGGAGGGCAGATAAATGAACACGGACTCCGTATTTAGAGACGATACAAATCATGCTAGATAAACGTTCTTCGGCGACGGAGCGGTTTAGAGCTCATGTACAGAGGCCGTGTGTTTAGCCATTTAGTCTCCGATGCTCTAGGAACTTCTGAGGGTCGATAAATCCTATCGGGGAAGATTTATTTTTGTTTGGATCGTTCAGATTGGTAACTCAGTGTCAAACGCGAGGTAAATTATTTTCCTGTGAATCCTCTATTCATTCATTTATTTCCTCCCTATACATAGCCACTCTTCACTTTATTTCATGCGAGTGTCATTATTCTTTTTCTAATTCATCATTACCTTTCTTATATCCATGTCGTCAAACAATCAATGATTCGTGTAAACTAGGTAAATGTAGGCCTAAGGGAGGAAACATGGAAGGTTCTCAGAAAAAAAAAAAAAAAATGTACCAGTGTATGCATCATGCCCCCCCCCTCCAATTTGATTCCAAATTAAACTTGGCACAATGTAGTCGTGATTTTCTGATGCCGAGGTTAAACCGACCCAAAATCAATTGAGGTAATAGAAAATGTCACTTTGAGTTCCGTCCAAATGCTCGTTCTTTACTTTATCTTTCTTCTCTTGTTTTTGTTGTTTGTTTGTTTGTTTGTTTTTTGTGTGTGTTTTCGTTTTTGTTTGTTTGTTTATTTGTTTGTTTGTTGTTATTGTGCTGTTAATAAAAAGAGGAAAAGACAGAAAACATTTGACAGCATATCAGGAAGTGTATGAATCTCTTCGACACGCATAAAAATGGACATAATATGCAAACTAACGATATCACATTTGACAATAAAAGAGAGAGAGAGAGAGTGAGGGAGAGAGAGAGAGAGGAGAGAGACAAAGAGAGAGATAGAGAGAGAGAGAGTGTGTGCAGTGGAAAAGAAAAGAGAAAGAATACATAAGAAATATAAAGGTGAAAAACAGAAAAGTGATGGACAGATAAGCAAAGAAACGAACAGAGCAGAAAGGCAAGAAGGAAAGGAAATGACGCGGCTGTGTGGAGGAGGAAGACTTTAGGAATTGGAAGGAGGGATTTAGGAGGATTAACAAAAGATTAACAAAGAAGCAAACAAACAAACAAACAAAAAGACAAGAACAGATATAAAATAAAAGGGGATGGTGGGGGTGGGGGGGGGGGCGGGGGACAATCTATTT
>JBCAUA010062505.1:0-11268 GCA_038406235.1 Peronia verruculata
GTAACGTCCGAAGGATATCCAGCGAAAGCATCCCCTTCAATTAACCACTCAAAATTGTGCATTAAAAAAAAAAAAAATCTTTGCCAAATTCATACATATCTGTATTACTTTTTATCATAACAAAAAAATTTTTTTTTTTTTAAATATGGCATAGCTGAGACTCTAACCGGGGTTGATAGAATGTCAGTCTGGTTACTTGTCCATTAGGTCACAGCTGACTATGACCACACGGTGAAAATAAACATTATAATACAGGGGAAATGACAATAAGTCCGAATAGAGCTGAGGACTAGCTGGACTTAAGTCCGGCTAGACACTTCGTTTTAAAAACCGCAGGGTGTGGTTTGATGAGGTGTTTAAAAAAATGCAAAAAAATCTTCGAGCGATTACTGTGATCCCAAATGTGCCGTCATGTGACCATAAAACAACAACAAAATCACATTTTACAGTCGATAGTTAAGCAAGACAAACAGATATCAATGTACACATTTTGCCGCAATTTGAGTATACAAATAAACGGATATCAAGATGTTGATTTCTTGGCTCAGAGAAAATGAGTAAATTGCAGTGTTAAGGGACGAGGGCCGAACACTGAGCCTCATAGCTGTCCATCAGTCATTGCTGGCGATTAGGTTGTCCAAAGACTTTACGGTCCCTAATCCTCTGAATAGTAGCAACCTCCGTCATGGATATAGTCATTTGTGCACTGAAGGCAAA
The DNA here is from genome assembly GCA_038406235.1 of Peronia verruculata. Lineage (NCBI taxonomy): Eukaryota > Metazoa > Mollusca > Gastropoda > Systellommatophora > Onchidiidae > Peronia > Peronia verruculata. The sequence continues at coordinate 718 of JBCAUA010062505.1, forward strand.
AGCTAGGCGTTGTACCTTGTCACTGAGGGGATTAGCCTTTTCACTCAACGTGGACAGCAGCCTCCGGTGACAGGTGTTGCGTATGGGGAGGTCAAAGTTTGTATAAAGAAAGAGAGGTTATTGCACTACAATGGTCCTATAGATTTTGTCTTAACAGCAATCAAACAGCATTTCACACTGGTCTGGTTAGGCAGAGGTCAAGGCCAGTTGTTAGCCCATATCGGTCAGAGCATTTAAATAAGAATGAAAAAAAAATCTCTTTAGTTTCGGAGTTACCGACGGTCTAAAGGCATTGTTAAAACTGATCGACCATAAGATTTTCAATATTATGTGTGTATTTATCGCTACAAACAATGCTACAGAGATCAAGATCTGTTAATTAAACCTAGGGATATGCACTACCTTTGTCTTTCCAAATGAACTTCGGTTCAAAGTGTAATGGGCTATATTAAACACGGTGTAAATGCCGCACATGAACCTTCTGAAAAAAAAAAAAAAAACCTATTTGACCACGAAGATGAGTAGTTTTAAGAAGTTCCTCTTTTTCGTCGCTGATTACGAATAATGATGACATGTTTCGACTATACAATGCTAAAGAGCAGCACATGAATCAATAGAATCTATAACAGCATCTGTGTGTGTCTCCAATGATGTTTGTCGTCAGATCAACTTTTTGAACTATCAAACAGAGAAATGCATACTGTTAGCTGGATAATCAGCATCAACATCTTCACTTGTGTATTCAGGACTGCAAACCTAAAAGCAGTTATTTCTCGTGACCTTCTAGTAAGCAGGAGGATTTCTATTTTTATTATTATTATTATTATTACTATTATTATTATCATTACAGGAATACAGGTACCGGTATGTATGAAGTCTTTCAAGAAAGTGGAATTGTTCCAGCTTCAAGCGCGTGCCGGATTTGGTCAGAAGAATTTTTTTTTTTGGGGGGGGGACAAAAAAAAGAAAAATGGAAATTTGAAAATTTTGCCCGGACAGTGGCGTTTCTGCCTACTCTTCAACCAATTTTCATTTGTTTTTAGCTGTTTAAAGTGTATACGGTCCACACAAGGCCTCCAGAATAATTATATTCGCCCTTACTTGAGGTTAGACGTTGAACTTCTCTAAACAAGAAAACAACGCCTTGAGTCACTGGGGAAAAAAAAAAATAAAAGGAAAAGCCAGCAGCTCCTAATCTACCTTTCCCATTCCTCCAGTAGAATACGAGTCCACGACATTAAGGTTTCGCCAGGTGGCAAACACCTAACCCTTCAGCCGTGGGAACCCCGGTGTAGGATATGAATGAATGACAACAGATAACATCTTCAAGTGTTTCCTAAAGAGAACTAAATTTTGTACATCTGAGATGACCACCACGACACAAGGTTGAAAAGCTTAACAAAACCGTAACTGTAACCTGTTTTCAAGAACGTAGGTGTTTAACCCTAAACCTGTCAAGGGATTGATCTAGTCCAAGATTCGGTCATTACGCTAAGCGTAATTGCATTCTTTTCCGCTGATCAAAGAATATAGGGGCGAGTAATAGGAGCAGTGGAGAACTGAAAGAAGTGGGTGAGGTGGCTGGCCTCAGCTTCACACACTCCTCCAACGTCAGCGACAGAAGCAAGGGAGGGACCGCCTACACTGAAGACACATTAGAAAATTATTCGGTATTCTGTGCTTCCAGGCGTAAACTATTGTTCCTAAACAAATCTCACAACATAAAACAAAGTGAACCAATGAGCTATTTCGAGATCGGTCACATGACCGACGAAACATAGCTCGCACGTGACTTTGTTTATATGGCGTGACATGTCTGAATGCATTTAATTTGTCAAAACCCGTCTGTCATGGCCAGAGCATGTATACAAACCAGCGAGTGCGCGAAAATTCTTCGGTCATGTGACCGATCTCAAAATATTCCATAGATTTTCTGCTGATACTTTTAGAGTTAAAGCAAATCATACCTGAACTATCAAGAGAGATGAACAAAGAGATCTAAATGATCAGCGAACATGCCCAATGTTTTTTTGGGGCAAAGGTGATAAATTTAAGCAATTCTTTTTCATTTTCTAGCACTTCAAGAGAGAAGGACAGTTCAACATTTTCACATTTATTCTTTTGGAATTCAGGATAAAGCAAGAGAAATAATTGTTTGTATTGTTCGGCAGAAAAAAACTAGTTCAAAATTTTCCACATTTATCCTTTGCGAATTGAGAGTTAAAGCCTTTTTGTACTGTTGGGTAGAAAGAATTGTTCATTTTTTCCCACGTGTATCCTTTGGGAACTGAGAGTTAGAGTAAAGGAAATCCTTTTAGTATTGATGGGCAGAAAGAATAGTTCAATATTTTCCAAATTTATCCTTTGGGAATTGAGGACTGAAGCAAGTGAAATCCTTTTTGTTCCGTATTGTTGGGCCGAACATTCATCTTTGGATATGGAAGTCCCTACTGCACTGTTAGACTAACTTAGACGGGAAGAGCGAATGAATGAATGACCAGATGGGGGGGGGGGGGGGGGGGAGGGGCAGAGGGTTGTACAAACACACACTGCCCCCGTAGGCCATACACCGGACGCCAGGGCCAAGCCTGGGTCAATACAAACAGATGGTCAGTGAATATCTACACGGCTATAAATAAGCCGTCCCTGCGTGCGTGCGTGCGTGCGTGAGTGAGTGACTTCAGCTAGAGGTGGCCGTGGGTGTGCCGTGCTTATGTGAGTCAGTACGGTAGAAGTGTGTGAGTGTCTGTGTGTGTGTGTGTGTGTGTGCTGGTGTGTGCGGGCACGATAGCACATGTGCATTTACGTACTCACTCATCCTGAACGTGAATGGGTGGGTGTGTTGAATGTGAGTGCGTATGTATGTGTGTAAGTGAGTGGATATAATGTGTGTGTTGGTATGTGCTTATGTGTGAGTGAGTGTGTGTGCAAATATAGCACATTTACGTTTCTCTACTACACGTATTTTTTTTTTATTTCAGCGCGCATGTGCGCGTGTGCGTCCCCGTGGTGGTGTTAGTATGCCTATGTATGTGTGTGTATGCAACATTACGTTTTTCTATCTTTGGTGTGAGTGGGTAGATGTGTCGGATGCATGTGTGTTTCTACGAGTGGGTATGTTCGTTATGTGTTAGAAGTCAAAAATCCATTAGTCCGTACTCGCCCACCCGTTCCCCATATGAAATTCATTACCTAGTAGATGCTTTGTAATTGGATCTATGTTTATGTATTGCTTTTGATCATGTCAGTCAGTCGATACGAGTCAAATTCAATACGTACATGTTTATAAAATTACACGCAACAAATATGAATAACATTAACTACCACACCACAACAAAATCAGCAACAACTACAACATACGCCTATCATTTTCGTTGTTTCCTGTACTGTATGATTAATGTTACGTTCACATGAATCTGTTTGTTTAATCGGGAAAAATTGTGAGACAGCGAGACAATTTCCACTCAAGTATTATGCATTCGGCGAAAAAAAGGTAGCAGTGTAGCGCATAAATTCATGTCAATTAGGCGCACTGTGGTCTATAGCTACCAGATCATCTCAATAGTGTAAGTAAATGTTCCATGGTACATGAACAAGCCCTGTATCTGACCTTACCTCTTATCTAACCTTAACTCTATCCCTAACCCTCACCTTAATTGTCACCCTTATCCAGTTAAACCTAACCCTAACTATAACCTTAGCCTAACCCTAACCCGAACCTGTCTCTAACCTAATCCTTAGTCTAACCTTAACTCTTACCCTAACCCAAACGAACCCAAACTGTAACCCCAACCCTTATCCTAACCCAAACCCGAACACTACTCACTCTATCTGACCCGAAATAAATCTATCCGAAAGCCATTTGGCCTGTTGTACATTTTCTTCTTTCTAGAATCTAGAATCTAGATCTATGACCTGCGAGTTCTAATTCAATGTCCCGAATAAATCAAACGATGCATTTTGATTGGTCAAAAAGAAAAAACATTTGGTCCCTGTAGGCTACTGAGTCTATTTGGACCACCTGGTGGCACGAGTCAATGCGAAATAAATTTTTGCATGAGAGCTAGTAAAACTCTAACGCCATTTACTTTGCCTTGTCAATCCCTGCTTTCTCTTTGTCCACGTGTGGTGCCAATCTGCCAGTGTTGTTCAACTGAATTTTGGCTAAATTTTAGTACATTTTCCCAGGTCAGTCGCTTATACTCTTAAACAGAGTTTAATATTCCCTATAAACTAGCTATGAGAACATTTATTCTTGTCCTAATGAAATAGTGGTCTGCATAAGAAGTCGGTGTTCTAAGATCTTTTCCCATGACCGAACTTTAGAAGCCATTTGCAAGTGTGTATCAAATATGTTTTTAAAAAGAGGTAGACTATATACTATCTGTGCCTCTAGTCTCTTAACTTTTAAGGACATGTCGGGTCTTTCAGAGCTTATAGAATTGAAAACGTCGTTCTGTCGGTTTCAAACTAAACATTGAAATGCTCGTGCTCCTGCCAAAATCTTAACCCGCCACCCCCGGTGAGGTCTGCCTTGGCCGCACTAATGCACATTACCGCAATCGATTTCCTTTCACGGCTATTAGAGCAGAGACCCGACTCACAGCACGAAGGGATTAACACTGTGGGATCGAAGGCAACTGTTCGCTGAAAATACTGATGCAATACCCTTAAGTAACAGTGGCACTGAATTTCTACCCTAGTGCAGCGGGGTGTCTCGATCTTGATTTTCAAATAATATAATACATGTGTGTATGTACCTTTTCTGTTATTAGTTTTGTTCAGAGAGAAAGAGAGAGGAAAGAGGGAGAGAAAAACAGAGAGAAAGAGAGTGCGAGAAAGACAGAAAGATACATTACAGGGACAAAGAAAAGGAGAGAAATAGAAATAGAGAGAGAGAGAGAGAGAGTCAGCGAGAAGCAGAGACATAGGTCAGATTGAGAGAGAGAGAGAGTGTGTGTGTGTGTGTGTGTGAGAGAGAGAGAGAGAGAGAGAGAGAACAGACATTACGGGTCTCAAGACTCAGGCACTTGGTTAGTTCTTTCTTCACTCATTCGTTCTGTTATCATTCATTACTACCACAGCGTCTTGAACATTTTAACCTATTTCCCACCATGTAGCCTACCTGCATCGTATAATTTGGCCCTGGGACTATAAAGGGTTAACTGGGGACCAGGGTGAGAAAAAAGAGGGAGGGGGGGGAGGTGCGTGTATAAGGAGGAGGGGAAAGAAAATTGCGATTGAGTTATATAACCGTTTCTCTATGGCAGTGGGCCAAACTGAAGGTCAGAGGAGCATGCAGTCTCTCCAAAGGCATTGCAGATCCCATGCAAATCAGTAATAATAATATTATAGTATTCTTATACAATATGGGTTATTGCAAACTTCATTCAGTTTGTTATGGAGTATTTTTTTTTTTTTTCAAGATTTCGAAGGATGTGTAAGACTTTGAGGGAATACATTTAAGGAAGAAAAAAAAAAGAACAAGAAAAGGAAACAAGAAATAGAGAGAGAGAGAGAGAGAGAGGGGGGGAGAACAGAAAGGAAAAGAAAGAGAAAAAAGGCGAGAGAATTAAAGAAAAATGAAAGAATGAAAAAAAAAAAAGAAAAAACAAAGAGAAAGAGAAAATGAAAGACAGAGCGAAGAATGAAGGAAATAAAAAAGGAGAAAGAGAGAGAGCCAAAAACAGAGGAAAAGGACAACGATGAGAAAAAGAAAGAGGAGGAGAGAAAGAGATAGGGAGAGAAGAAAATGACACTAAAACAGAAAACCAGAATGAGTGACTCCATCAGGCTGTGCTCTGGCCTTTGGGGACACGGTCACTATTTCCCCACTATTTCTTTTAAAATTCGCATCTGCAAATGTTGTGATTGTGCTGGTGTGCTTTGTTTGTGTGTGTATTGTGTATAATGTGTGTGTGCCTGCGTAGGTGTGTGTGTGCTTGTGCGTTTGTGTGTGCGTGAGTCTGTTCCTGACAGTGTTGAACTGGTCGTTCTCTGAAACAGCAGGTGCTGGCATTTGATCTGGAGTTTGCCAATTGCTCCAACTGTGTGTGTGCGTGGGGGTGGGGGGATATGACTGTATTGAAGAGTGGTGTTAGGGGTATATTTATTATATATTCTGTTTGTGACACTGTATTCTGAACGTTCGATGAAACACTACACGGCGTCCCCAATTCGATCTGGTCTTTGTCGACTGTTTAGGAGAAACAGGCCTGGTCCTTACTCTGTCAACATATTTTATGTGTGTGTATGTGTGTCTGTATTTCTCTGTGTTTCTCTCTCTCTCTCTCTCTGTGTGTGTGTGTGTGTGTGTGTGTGTGTGTGTGTGTGTGTGTGTGTGTGTGTGTGTGTGTGTGTACAAGGGACGGTGACCCTCCTGACCCCCTGGGCAGGGAACAGCACAGGTCTCACACCGATGCCAACAGTGATTTCCAGAAGTTTATAATTACGAAGCGACACTCTCTGACCACCACCTGGCCCATGGCCATAACGACAGAAATGTCAATCACTGCGCAGTAGACTGGACACAGACTTGGCCAACGTGACGGGCATAAAGTGACCCACACTCTGATTTCATCATTCGTGTAATTACCACTGCACTCAGTGGCCTTTTACTACTTTTAGCATAGAGTATCACCATTCCAGTTGGCAAAAGGTGGACTATGCTTCGCTGATTTCATCATCAGGATTATTATACCCTCGAGACTAGATCTACAGCAGAAAATGGCACGCAGTAGACGGATTTCATCAAGCTCATTACATTCATACAGCTAACACTTTGGCAAGGCGTAACCTCCACTTACTGATAGATGCTTTCAGCATCCCAATATAACAACATCACAGAAAAGTTATTGTGAATAGCCTACATGGGCTTTGAAATAAGCAGTTTTCTCTTCATCCAGTGTTGAGAATCAAGACACATAGAGAGTCAAAAGACTTCTTGCACAGCTGAACAAAACAATGAAGAATCACATCCTACATGTTTAGCGTTTTCCCTACTATGAAAGCTGATTTTAACGCCCCCCCCCCCCCAAAAAAAAAAAATTGTTTGAATTTTTAGTTCTTGCGAAATGACACAAATTATCGGTGTTATTAATTTTGTTATATCATCATCAAATCCCTCCCTTCTCGTTATTTCGAGCGCGATGACATTTTTGCCAATTAAAAAAGAAGAAAACTCCCTTCACCGTATCTCTGAAATTCACTGGAAGTAAATTGAGAAAACCCGAAAACAACTGACATAACGATAGCGATTCTTTTTTGCCAGTGCTATTACTTACATTTGTCAAACACATGAAATGCCAAAGAAACATTGTCAAACACACATACATACTCACACAAACAGCCACACTTTTCTTCTAGTCATTTGAGAGATTGATCCGTTAAAAAAAAAGTCAATAAAATTATGACGACAAGAAGAGAACATGTTTTTCTTTTTCTTTACCTTGCATCATAATTTTTTTTTTTTTTTCAGACTTTTTTATGATGAATGTTACATACACAGAGCCTAGCAATGACTTCTTTAATTCTCCTTCTTTGCTTTGCTTTGCTTTATTCGGAAATTTCTATGATGTATGTTTCATGCAAAGGGTCTACCAATAACTTTTCAATTCTTCCTCTTTGCTTTGCAAAGCTTGTTCAACATCTCTCTTGTGTTTGGGAAGAGAAGCAATCAGTCTGGTCCAAAACATACCCCATTCACATTATAAGAAACCGTGCAACTTAACAGGATTCTGCATAAATTCTGAATTCTGTGGTTGATGTATGCTGTCTGTGAGAGGTGTTTCATTGCTGTTAATGTTTTTGTTATCCTGTTGTTGTTGTTGCTGTGGTTGTTGTTGTTGTTGTTGTTCCGTGATGTTGTTGTGAGGGTTCATGCGGTAATGTTGTTACTATTACCATTGTTATAACTCCTGGCGATGGTCGTCTTCTTGCCCTTCTATTTTCTAAATTCGTCTTCCTCTTTCTTTTGTCTTTTCATTCCCTCTATTTCTTCGTCTTTTTCTGTTTCAATTCTCATTCTCCTGCTTCTTCTTCTTCCTCTTATTCTTCTCCTCTTCCCATCCTCCCCCCTCCTTTTCTTGCTGTCTTTTTATTTTTTAATCTCCATCTTTTCTGCCTCTTCTTTCTCTCCTTCATTTTTCGTCTTTCCCTTCCCATATCTTCTCTTTCATTTTTCCTCTTCGCACTTTCTCTCCATCTTCTCTATGTTAATCTCCACTGTCTTCTGGTTCCACGTTGTTTGTATCACCCCTTTGCCATCTGACACCGTCGTTTTTAACGAGAAAAATTAACATCAAAGCTTCGGTGTTTTGGGTTCATGTGCAGTTTCTCATTAACCTTACTGTTGTATTGGCACGATTTCAACTGGGCGATTACTGGTGCACTTGCTAATCACTTACCACAGATTTTGGCAATGGCAGGAGGTGTGCCGAGTTTTGCACTGCCTGGCCATAACCTTTTCTTTTCTTTGCTTTACTTTGCTTTTTTGGCCCCTCTAGTTAATGCGTTCGCTTTCTTTTTGTTTCGTTTACCGTCTCTATGTTTTACAACTGCACAGGTTAAGGTCAGATCTCCCCGACCTTTCAAACGTGAAGTAAAATTTTATTAGGCTCCATGTTCTGGCGTGGATTCAGAGTACGCCACTCTCAGACAGTATGTATCCGTCTGACCTATGACCCCAGAGCATTGTGGTGTCCATGGCACTCTTCCGGCTTGCAAAAAAATCTGCATCCAGCTACTCTCTATCAAAGTGAGAAAATACTGTGGTGGTCAAAGAATTCTTTAGAAGCAGCACAAGAAATAAAACAAAATGGCGGTGGGTAAAGATTAGGCGTGATAAAACTAAAGGCCTGATTTCTAGCAAAGTAAAGCTATTTTTGAAAAAGCGTATGTTAAGTTTGGTAAAATAAATCTAGCCCTCATCTGACAACTCAAAACACCTTGAGAAAACCCCCCCCCCCCCCCCCCCCCGTTTCCTGTTTACCTTTTTTGTTTACTTATCCGTTTCAAGCTTTAACCTGCCTAGGTCAGAACACCTTGACCTTTCTTACCTCTAGACCATGCGCAGTGAGTATTTACTGAATACAATACCCGTCTGTTTTTACTGTGTTTTGAATGCAGTAATACAGTGTTTAGCTTTTGTGGGCTTTATAACAATCTACTACAGTATTCTGTAAAATCAAAGGTAACGCCTATCTTTGTACACCAATACAATAATGTAATTATATAAATATTGCTAGTTTAGCCCTGACGAGGAGCCAAGCGGGCTCGAAAATTTGGCATATTTTATCATCACAATCAAGTTGTTTATAGATTTCTATGTTATTTATTTTTCTTGAATTGTTTTGCTAGTTGCCGGCTTGACAGTTCTATTGTATTTTTATATAAATATTGCTAGTGATGATGTTCTTCATCTGTTCCTTTTTTTTTTCCTCTTTATCTCTTTCTACATACGTTATATGAATACGATTTTGAATATATATCTTTATATCTTTCTAGTAACACACGTTATATGGATACTTCATTGATCCACAGGAAAATACATCTTATAAATAAAACAAAATGAATTATATCTATTTGTTTGTTTGTGTGTTTGCTCTTACTCTCTTTTTTCGTTTGTCAGGTTTTAACAGCGTTGCCAAGGTTTCATATCATGGCAGCTTATGCATCTTGATGTGCAATGTAACAATGGTTAATATGTTGTAAACCTGTATTTAGCAGATACAAGGTCTACGCACCGTTGTCTTATGGACATTGAAAGCATAGCACATTCCCATTTAAAACCAAACACTGTGCACAGTAATATTCCACGTAAAGTGAAAATGATGAAATGTCTAAATTCTGACATCAAATTTAATGAGATAAGCTCAGTGAAAGAAAACGTGTTTTGAACGCGTCATACTATCGGACGTACAATTCGCATCTAGCACCCTCGCGAGTTAATTAATCAATTATTATCGCATTTTTGGAGTAAAATGAAACACAATAAGCTTTTTTCGGGTTTATATACACAAAAATTATAACAGAAACACAGATTCATATGCAACAATGATATGCGCCAAATTACATATAGATTCATTCAGCAGTTTTCGAGCCTATTGTGGGTTTTGGTGCAAATTTATAGTAGAGATTTGAAATATATGAACCAAAAAATTATGAAAAAAAAAAAAAATCATTATGAGAAACAAAAAATGTATCACAATTTTCTGTTACTCGTATTTAAAATATTATGAACAAGTGATTGTTTTCCTTCTCTACAATGCTCGGCGATTCTTGTTCTTGGCAAAGAAAACTAGTTTTGCAAACGGTCAAAATGCCTCACACGATCGAAGTCATCGTAATCCGACGTTATTGACGACCTCTTGGAGAGTGGGATTCACACCGCCCTGCATGCCGTCTACTTCAAGCAAGCGCCAGGTTTGTGGATCGAACTATCTTTTCACCTCTCTCTCTCTCTCTCTCTCTCTCTCTCTATCAATCTATCTATCTATCTATCTATCTATCTATCTATCTATCTATCTATCTATCTATCTATCTATCTATCTA
>JBCAUA010062515.1:0-11268 GCA_038406235.1 Peronia verruculata
GAAGAGGGGGGGGGGGGAACGGACACAAATAAAGAGAAAAAGAAAACCCGAAAAAAAGAAGGGAAGGAAGGAATTAAAAAAAAATAAAAAAATTAAAAAAAAAAGGTTTCTGGTTTAATTAAAATTTCTAATCGAACATTCGAGACGATTCCCACACTTTCGGAATGCTCATTAAGGCATTTCTCCAACCGACACCAAGAAGATCAGGATTGCAAACTACCGATCAAAATGACCCATAGCTCTAAACGACATAGCAAAGACCAGAAAATATGGCAATATGGCTCTATAATATTATCATATCCATATCAAAGACTGGCATTGTTAGAATGCCTAAGATAACCCAAACTCAGTGACCATGACTGGTAATATTATAATGTAGGATCATCAATAATGGGGGTTGTTTTTGCTATGCTCTATTACTTCTCTTTGTCCGACACGGTGTTGAACAAGCAGTGTAAAGAAAAAAACCAAAACAAAAAACAAAAAAAAACCTGTCTGTTTGTCGGTTCAAAGATTAATTAAATAATAATAATAATAACACATAATAATAATAAAAATAACACATAATAAAGAAATCAAACTGTAAAACTACTATGTTAAGAAGAAAACATTTTCCTTACACGGTGAATTTTCAGGTGATTTTTTTTATCATGTGTATTAATTTCGAGTAAAGAGTTAGCTCAAACAGTATTTTTAAGGCGCCGTCTATTTGGGCCTATTTTGGGGTTTATTTGGGAAGAGGCTCCCCCCCCCTCCTAAAAAAGCAAAACAAAACAAAACAAAAACTGCGAACAGTCGCTCCCATGTACGAGCGAATACAAAATTGTTTCGCCTTTACTATGTAGTGCAACTTTTTTACTTGCCTATGCTCCCTTATTGCAATACTAGGTCCAGACAGACAGACCTTATTTTTAAACCTCTTGACTGTGCTTGTTTAACACTCACTGTGTCTGGCAAAGGGAAGTAATGGGGCTGGTTTGTTTGTTTGTTTGTTTGTGTTGAGGTTTAACAGCACACGAGCACAATCACGGCTGTGTTGTGCCAATCACGGTAACATACGTTTACACGTCCAGATGGCTGATCAAGTAGGAAAGAGAGCAGGATAGAGAAGAGAAGCAAGGAGAGAGGAGCGATGTCACCCCTGGAGCGTTGAGAATGACATTCCATGGGAGACATCCCACTGATGGCTGGCTTTTACCACCTGCAGGTGGGCGCAGAGAACTTTCTTATTACCCCGGGTCCCCGGGGCCTGGTCAAAAGCAATACCCGTTACAAACCCATTAAGGAGTCAATAGCCTGGAATCATTCGACCCTGTGTTTGTAATCTACGAGGATGCCGTGACGAGGGATGTTGAATTTCTCTACCCTGCTGGTTGGGCTGATAACGTTCTTTCCTACTCCGGTATCACATATCACATGCTTTGCTCTAACCGGCCCAGGCTGGCAGCGAATTGCTGACACCATACTGTTTCACTCAAGTCTTGAAATAGATGGCTAGTTGTTATGGCACACGCACATCTCAAGCCAGAGGAAGAGGGAGGGAGGGGAAGAGATAAAAAGTGAGAAACAGAGAGGGACAGACGAATACTGTGTACAGCACCAGGTTACGTCACTGCCAAAAGAAATCCCATTACTTATTTCGGTGATCCATCTGATAATCATGACATTCCCCCCCCCCCCCATCCCCTGTCTGGAAATATGCATGGGCGGCGAGATACAGACAGCTGGATGGATGGATGGATGGACGGGTGGATGGATGGATGGTTGGATTGATGCATGGATGGACGGAAGGATGGACAGACAGACAGACAGATCGCAATTGATCGTTCGATAGATAAATAGACAGATAGGAATCAGGGGGTCAAGTTTGATGGACAAAAAGTCTTTCGGTTGGAAGACATAGGATAGAGGTGTAAGATGTGTCGTAAAATGACTCCAGACGACTGTAATAAAATGAACAAAATAAAACCACAGACCAACACGATGTGCAAAGAGTTTCAGGTCGGTCCAAGCTGAAAGCTAAGTCAAACGGCAAGACATAATGTCAAGAATAAGATCTATATATCTGGTCGGTATTCGAGGCTTGAATGTAATAGCAACGGATAAGCTATTATAGGGCCAAAAGCTTCAGAAGTCACTATCAGCTGGGTAAATAAATGTGCTATGACACGATCATATGACAGTCTAGGAAAGCACCTAATAGTTTAAATGCTGACAAACACGCTATTTAGGGGAACTAATCTTACACGTCACTACCTAGCTTTCACAATGTTTGGGGAAACGATCGTTTTTCACATTATTGTCGTAACGGCGGGATAATTTAAAGCTTTGACAGTTTATACGTAATTAAAATGCTAATTAACTGCATTATCAGGTGATACTAGACAACAATAATATAACAAGTACTTGCCGGAATCTCTCCATATGGTACATTATTGCTGAAAAGGGAGGGGGTGGGAGTAGCCTTTTAGGTTTATTTCATCTGTAAATTTCATATTGAAACATCAACAAGAGTAAAAAAACACTTCACCATTACACATATATAGGCGTAAACCATTGAAATGCCACAACAATAATGTCTACAAAGAACAAAACACTTTCTATGTAATTCAAATATACCATAAGAAATCATTCCAACTGCAAAGTTGTATCTTAAGTACATATATTACACAATGGCAGGTGACGCATACAAACGTATCAGAGTCCGTGAGAATATTACAAAAGCATCTCAATATCTCTCGCGATCATGCCTTCCAACGTGCTCTGACATAAAAATTTTCTTTCAATGACATAATTTCACTAAGTTCCTACCTATTAATTCTACACTTCAACGTTAAAAATAAATAAATAAATAAATAAAAATCCTTGACATCAATTTGTTCTTTATAACCTCATTCTATTCGCTACATCATGCTAAAGCGAGCTCGCTAATGTAAATTGCTAGTTTCGTTGAAATGGAAGTTGGCAGAAGGAGACAGGAGGTTCTGTCAAAGTATGTTAGCTTTGTGTAAAACAGTTGGGCCTGAGAGACTGGCTGTATCAATGGTCAGATAACGCACAGCATGGCATACAGGATGCTAGGAGGTCAGTGGTAGTGCCTGGCACCATGACTTAGCAGCCATTATTCATGAACCAAGACTCTTTATTTACCACAGTGTTCGGAGTCACGTTGCGTTTCGTGACCCGAGATATCCCCTAGTTAGCACTACTTTGCACTCCGTCCTGAATCTAAGCTTTTTCTTGCCGAGACATCTATCTTAACTGCAGTCAACCTTTGTCTGATGTATTTAAACATGAGAGAAAAACAGAAATAATGAAGCTATCAGCATTCAGCGCTCAGCAGTGCCTGTAAGCCCCTATTATATATGCCCAGATATCTATCTCAAAAGCCTTCAATTATTGCGCAATGCAATCTAACACAAACCAACCAACTGCCATTTTCCTCACAGACTAGGGCAAAGAGAGTATGAAGATTATGACTCGATACAAACAATTATGTAGAGGGAGACAGCATGGTATTTCATGACTGAGTGATGCCAAACAATCCATTCTTAAGTCACTGCCAAAGTATTAACGATACATAACTTACATCAGGTGCTACCGCGCTATTAGAGAAATGACCTAGCAAGATAATTGAAATAGACCATTGTCTTCAAGGCAAAACAAAACAAAACAAAACAACAACAACAAAAAAAAAACAAACAACTAAAACACACACATACACGAGAGAGAGAGAGAGAGAGAGAGAGAGAGAGAGAGAGAGAGAGAGAGAGAGAGAGAGAGAGAGAAACATAATACACAAACAAAATGAACAAGTCACCGAGGTGCTCAAAACTGTCCATATATATCACGTGTCTGGTTTCCACATTCTGCTAACTCATCATCTTGCCGCTAAAATAATAAATTCTCTCCTATCCCAGTTCCTTATGTAACTTATGTTTATCAACAAAATCTTTCTATTCAGGTCACGTTAGACAGTTCTGAGACCAGTCCTGGAAATACTCCAGTTGAGTGGCTAGGATAAGAATGATATAGTGGAATGTGGAGAGACAAACGAAACACCCAGTTACACTAGATCATGGAGGTCCTTCTCCCATTACAGCAAACAGGCTCTCTAAATGCGCTCTATTTGTATCATGCGGGAGCCTTCTGGGGAACAGACCTTGAAATGTGGTAACTGTATCCACTTGGTCTGATGTGATCAGATAAAAGTAAAGAACTGGAATGTTAATGTTAAGAGAAAGGTTGAATAAAAGAAGCACATGATTAGCTTAGGCCATTCTTATTTTACAGCAAAATAATCTTCTTAAATGTGCTCTACTAATATCACATTGCACATTTCTGAGAACAGCCTTGAAAATACCATTTCTCCCAAGCCTAATGGATTACATGAAACTCCGGGACTAACATGGCGAGGAATATTGATAAAAGGAACACATTTTTGGCTAAGGTTTGTCTAAATTTACAGCAAAAAACGCTCAATCTAAATGCCTTTTACTTGTGTCAGACTGGATAGTTTTGTGAATCAGTTCAATGGCTTACACAATATACACATGGTTGGGTAAGGCCATTTCTCCTTGTACGACAAACCATTCTTTCTAAATGTGCTTACTCATGACAAACTGGGCAGCTCTGTCACAAAGAACTGTTTCGCTTAAACATCAGGTAAATGTGGTGGACTATCTGACAAATGTTGATGAAAGAAACACACTATGTTGGGTTAAGATTGCTTTTCCCAAATTCCCTCCAGTCGTGCCAGACAGGGCAGTACTGGGACCAGCCCTAAGAAAACAGTTTCGTATGACCCTGATAGATACGAAAGCATGCATGGTGTACTAGAATGATAGGAAATAGGTGTCGAAAGAAATACATGTAGAAGATATAGGAATAACGCATGTCCGGTTTTGAATATTTTCAGGGATTCAAGGGTGTAGGGCCGGAAGACCTACCTACCTATCCTATCTAACCAAAGATGAGAAAGAACCGCCACTGTTGTCCAACGCCATGGTATGAATCAGTAACTTCAACAAACAAAAGGTACACGAGTCTTTGAAACGTTCAGATTTCTCCCATGTGTAGAAAGTGGACACACTATTATATGGAATCGCGCGGTCTTCACATAATTGGCTGAAGTTGCTCCCTGTTTACTTTCTCTGTATACAGTGTCAACTCTGGTTGGATACAAAGATTGTAGTGGAGTTAGAACAGTTTGAGGTTGGTCGCACCTAACTTTTCTTCCTCTCTACACAGTCAGCCCCAGCTCTAGAACCCAAAGTAGACAGTGGAATATGGAAATAATTCAGCGTTTTCAATCAGTTGCATATTCATCGCCACGGCGGAACCTCATTTTAATGTGAGTAATTTGGTATGAGATGTAAAATAAGGAAAACCACTAGATCTACGGCAGCAGTACATATATGTATCACGAGGCCCCAGAAACTGAAGTGCTAAGCACCCGTCCAATAGGAAGACTGACTACAAAAAACCAAAGACTGTGTAGTAGTCCCAGTAGTCCACAGTGAAGACATGCAATCGCCCAGTCTTGTCAACTATACATAAACGCTGTGACAACCAAGGAAGTTATTTGCAACAAAGGAACTTGGAAATAACTGCACAATCCAACAGGAATATGATATAGCGAAAAAACGGACGAAAGATTATACTCTGTTGTTGCAGCTTTGAAGATATGCAGTCGGTCCATTTTGTGAAACTCCCACAAAAGCCGTAACCATCTAATGATTTATATCATATGTAATCACAAACTCCACGAACTGTTAAGGAAACACACCAATGCTATGCAGATTTCTCAGCGAGAAAAACCAGTCCCAAAAACACTGTATATATCCACAGTGAGGGCACTTAACCCGTCAATCTTGTCAAACATAATAAAGCTGTTATAACCAAATGGGTTCTACATGATATCCATCCAGGAAACAGCTGTACAGTATTCCAATCCAAAGATCGCACTCTGAGACGACCAATCGGTAAAAGACTGTAGCATTCAGCATGGTTAGTAGTAGTTCCACTATGAAGGACACTTCAATCCGTCATGCAGTGGCCACCGACCTTCAGCACACGGACAGGAGCCGCTGACAGAAGGACAGGCACAGTCTCACAGGCAAGATGTCTTAACCACAACCATAATGTGTTGGCGTGTCACTGTCGAGCTGTGTCTTAACCCCTTTATCTGTCAGGTCATCTTGCTTTCTCTTTCTGATGTCTAATGGGAAAACACCGTTTGTGGCATTAACACAGTTAAAAATAATAATAATAATAAAAAATCAAAGAAATAAAGAGGGTGAAAAAAAAAAAAAAGAAAAGAAAACGAATGACTGATCTCAATCAGTCAGTTAAATCGCACTCACGACTGGTTATTTCGAAAGAAAAAATACGAAACATCAGGGAAGAACGAAAAACACTAGAATACATTTATTTGGACTTCTGTATACATTAAAAATTGGGCACATCCAGTCTTTATAGGTAAAGCGGAAACACTACCCTTGTCGCAAACCACACTTACAAGTGAAAATCCAACTCTCCTTTTCATTAGCTGGTTGAAATTCCACTTACATAACCGCCCCCCCCCCCATACACACACACACTCACCCCTTTCCACCCTCATAACCTCTCCATTTCATCCAGACTTTGGTAACGGATCTGGATAAGCTTAGCACTCGACGCATACCCGGTTTCACATTACGCTCTCTCGTGTTAGGGTTTACTTTCCAACACAAGTTTACGCGCTGCATTCACTAAAACATGTCTTAGGGACACGGCAAAAACATATTTCTATGTCTGAGGTGACTTAAGACTCTGACCTGTGGCCGCTCTGTCAAACTCGGGCTGTCATAATCACCTAATTACACATACAAACACACGCATGATTATGCACACACACATATATAGATGCACACATGGACATGCACATACACACACATACTCAGAGCCATCCTCACTGTCCGTTTTGGCTGGCTGTACAGTCTCAATATTTTACATGAATGTCAGAATTTGTCAGTAGATAACATACTAACCATTCCTCCTATTCAAAGAGATTTATGAAATATATGATTGTGAAGGTTTTCTTTTTTTTTTTTTTTTTGTATTTTTTTGTTTGTTTGTTTGTTTGTTTTGTTTATTTGTTCTTTGACTATTTTTGCACGAAACTGTCATAATCATAAGAAAATTGGACACCTATGTTTTACCCCCCCCCCCCCCCCAAAAAAAGAAAAACACTAAGATCCTACGTGAAACAAGTGCCATGTAAAGATCCTGTGATAATATTTTCCACTTCTGGCTGATATAGCAAAACCAGGTTGAATGTAATAATAACAGCACACGTGCAAACTTTTTCCGTATGGAACTTCTGTCTGCGTGTCTTTAACTGATAAGTTTAGGAAGACAGCAAGCGATGATCCTACACGGCAAGGTTAGGATCTATAACAATCATGTTATAACAGTCCACGATTCCATGGTCTGTGATGATTGACACTTTACATAAGAAAGCCCATTAGAGCTTAGATGTTTAAAACTGGCTATCCTGAGGTTTCAGTCAGTACTCTTTTGTCAAACTTCGATACCAATAGCAAATTTGAAATACAAAACCACTATCTAATAGGAACGATTCGCTGGCGTTAAATATTATGTATGCTATTTTGTGATGCGAATGGAAAAAAAGTAACGTAGATCTGCTGAATGAAAGGTTACCTCTGTCTATTTTGCACTAGCATTCCTCTCCAAGTAACACACAATACAGCGAAAAAGTATTCGGTTTTAATTAAACCTGAAACGAGAGTGAATATCGACATACAAACTCTAATGTGCATGCCAGTAGTAGTTTCTACTAGCACTTTTAGGTTTAAGAATAAAAGCATAATTATGTGACGTTTGTTTGTTTTTCTGTTTGTTTGTTGTAGTGTTGTTTTGCCATTTCTGGCCCAAATAAAGATCACCGTATTGCAAGTAGTTTGTGATATTACCATACAATCCTCAATAGTGTCACCAGAGACCCAAACGACAGTGCTGAAAGTTAAAGCAAAAGATCCGCCGCATAAAGATCTTATAATACCCTAGCTAACCTCTGTACGACTTGTCACACTCGCTATGCAGTAATTATAAACACGTATATAAAATTTATGTACACAATCTTGTCTGTCCGCTCGTAAGTTTACACAGTGGAATCGGGACCTACACAGGCCCCGTGATTTCATGACCGACTATCTTTGGCTTTAAGAAAGACCTATACTACACGAACTTAAGATGTACTAAAACGTCCATGTCCTCGGAAATGCCCGAAAAAAACCACAATGATAGCGACACAGAGATCTTGGGACACTACACTGCTGTGACCGACACGTGCATATTATTATATGGCAATCCTGTCTGTTTACATTCGTACACAGTGACGATCTTACACAATCATCAAAATGAGGTCAGAATCTATAACAGGCCAGCGATTCTCCCGATTTACGATGACTAAGAAGGTATCTGTCATTGGCACAAGAGAAGAAAATCCATAATGCGTGAACTCGTCACATTCACCTCCAGGGAAAAGCTAAAAAAGTAAAAATCACAGCGCTGAAAGATCTTAAGTGAAAGCCTTGCCGCACAGAGATCTTATGACTATGATCACTTGTGGCCGACATAATATAAGCATTCAATGGCAGTCGCGTCTGTTTACTTAGGTATACATGGCTGGGTAACAGAGATCTTTCAATATCCACATGGCACGGGGAGGTCAGGGTCTATAAGGGACTTAAATTCCATGACCTAATTTCCTAAAGGTAGATACATAAATTCTTCTTTGTTCTTGTTTGCATAATTATATTAATGAACAAAGACTGGACCCTGAAATATGAGAACTCAAACAATGGAACATAATAATATCCTCCAAAAAAGAATTACGGCACAGACTTTTCAGGTGAGATACTTTTTTGACGGTGACGCGGCACTGCCGGAATGACATATTATGAACACACATACATGCCCTCTATATCCATCCTCTGTATGTTGTCTGTGGACATGATACACGATCGACTAACCGAGGGATCATCTTACACAACTACCGCAGTGACGTCAGTAACTATAACGGGCCCAGCCTGCGATTTGCCCTAACTCATCCAGTGACTAAGAAAGACATGAGACAGGATACTCGGGGCTATTTCTATCACTAGGAAACACCTTACTCTCCTCATTCACACACTGGAGAGCCGAAAAGGAGTCACGCATGGACAATAATATTAACCGCTCTAGTTCCCATGAGGTCGCGCGAACCGAATACCCTACGCTATCACTGACTGGTTCTTTGTGTGTCTATTAGTACTTGCCGAAGAAAATAGACCCTCAGCGCTTGGAACGGCCAAACAAGGAATGATGGCCTTTCGTAACCGTAAATGGATAGATCTAATATGACCAGGGCGGTGTTTCATAATTGTCTAGCCAGCAGTCTTATCATATCCCGTGCAGATCGTAAAACAAGATATAGGCCATTGGTCTCTCTGTGCTTCTAGCGTGTATCGCTGTCATAGAAATCTGTGTTTGCTGAGTCTGGAAATGACAATTTCGTGACTATAACCATAAGATACTGCAGTGTGATGTTCGGAGTTAGTAAGTGACTGAGAGAGAGAGAAAGAGAGAGAGAGAGAGAGAGAGTGAGTGTGAGAGAGAGAGAGAGAGAAATGGAGGGAGACAGACAGAGACAGCGGAACAGAGAGAGAGAGAGAGTGAGAGAGAGAGGAGAGGGAGGGGAGGGGGAGGGGAACAGAGGCTGCTTCGACTCACACCCGTCCATCTCTGTCTCTCTCTGTTTAGGCCTGCCAGCCATTAAAAAAAAAAAAAAATCAGTTATACATTATAATATGCTCTACTGCGGATCGGAAGACATCTGGATCTGACACTGTTTCTACATCTTGCCGGTCTATGTATATATATATAAAGACTGACAAAAATTCTTAAACCTGCGCAAAATAAAGATAAGCAGAACACACAATATTGTGTGATGAATGATAGACAAACTAGGGGTAGCACTGCCTTGTGCCGGTATGTCTCTTTTCCCTCTCTACGCATGGTTGAAGCAATCCAGCACAGATGCCCCAGTGCGCAAGTACTCAGGGAATAAGCAGCAGGAATAAAAAAAAAAAAAAGTGGACCAACAAAAGTCAAAACAATATGGCAAATAGAAATAGCAATAGGGGCCATACTGAAGTAGAACAGAAAACAAATAAACAACAATAAACACACACCTTCAATTAAAAAAAAAAAAAAAAAGAGAACAGGGAGTAGCTGGATAGGTAGTCTGTTTGCGATTTCATAAGTGAAGACAGGGTTTTAAGACATGGGGTTTTTTTTTTTTTTAACAAAGAACCGTCGAGATAACCTCCACTAGGAGGTTAAAAGACGTATATAGAACGTAACGTAAAGCAAGTACTCAGAATGACCTTCTTCGTCCTGCTCCGGTAGTATCTTTGGTGACAGAATTTGCCCGTGTTTGTTGGGCACTGCCTATTGCAATAATTAATAGCTGCGGGCTAGAGGCAGATTTACCGTGTTGTTCTGGTTCTACACACTGTTGTTCTGGCACATTATCATACATCAGTAGGTGTATGTATGTATATGTGACAGGAAGCGCACAAACTGTTACCTGTCTGTGACAAGGCGATTAACGACGTACTTTACCTGATGTCGCCTACCAGAGATACACCGTCACTCAAGTTTGGAGAGTGTACATGTAAGAGTCATTGCAACAGGATTCATCTACACAGAGGTGATGAGAGAGAAGAGATAGAGAGTGGGAAAGAAGAAGAAGAAAGAAGAAGAAGAAGAAGAAAGAAGAAGAAGAGCAACAACAACAACACACACACACGAGAGAGAGAGAAAAGGAGAGAGAGAGAGAGAGAGAGAGACAAAGAACATAACTATAACATGTATGCTTGTTTGAGTTAGAATGAGAAGCCAGAGACATAAACATGTATAAAGAGAAAAAAGTAGCCTATGAATGAAAGACAGACAGACAGACAGACAAACACACACACACAGAGTGAGAGACAGAGGAAGGGAGAGAGAGAGAAGAGAGAAGAACATAACTATAACATGCTTGTCTGAGTTAGAATGAGAAGCCAGAGACATAAACATGCATAGGCTAAAGAGAAAAAAGTAGCCTATGAAAGACAGACAGACAGACACACACACACACAGAGTGAGAGAGATAGGAAGGGAGAGAGATAGAGAGATGAGAGGAACATAACTATAACCTGTATGCCTGTTTGAATCATA
>JBCAUA010062536.1:0-25243 GCA_038406235.1 Peronia verruculata
CCCCCCCCCCCCCCCCCCCCCCCCCCCCCCCCCCCCCCCCCCCCCCCCCCCCCCCCCCCCCAGGAGGTATGGGCTGATTGTAACTGATGATCGGAGTGAGCACATGATGCTTATTGAAATGGCAGAATGAGTCCAATCATGCGCGACTGGGGTGATGATCGGATGGCTGGAACTGGATGTAGGTGGGGGTGAAAGAGGAGTGATTCGAAATGACGGTCGTAAATGGAGGGATGATGCTGATTGTGGTGGACTGAATGCAGAAGAGGAAGAACAACGGGGCTGGAGGGTCTCTCAGGTATCAGTTGTCGCATAGACCGAGGTTAAAGATGGATCAATGGATGGCTGGATGCAAGGACAGAGAGAACGACCGAGAGACAGATTAGACATAATAATAAATATCTACCAGACATGTGCACTCATCCTCAGAGTGAGAGAGCGATATAGAGAGGGAGGGACAGAAAGAGTAAGAGAGAAACGGGGAGGGGGACAAAGAAGAGAAAAAGAGAAAACAAAATGTCAGCCTAGCTGTGATTTCATTTTCTCTCTCTTCTCTCTCTTTCTCTCACTCCCTCTCTATCTGTAATATAATAATATTGTTATCGCTTTCTGGCCTTTCCCGTCGCCTATACTCGTAATATTCAGGCACTGAAATGTCAAACGGACCTTAGTATATGGGAGAGGTGGGAAAGGCTGGGGGGGGGGGGCGTGAGATGATGTAATGATATGATGGTACAGACGGGTATAAGCGTCACACCAGCAGCAGCAGCACCAGCAGCAGGGCCATATTATTGTCAACAACAACAGCAATAACAACAAAAAGGTAAGGAGACGTCCTTTGACGCTTACAACCCATGGATTCATTTTTTTTTACCTGGAGGAAGTTTTTTTTTTTTTTTTCGTTACCGTGGCTGTACGCATTGAATTTCACTGAATGGTTTCAGATTCTATCTCTGACTTTTGGAAAACTGGTTTCCTCATAAAAGTAACACTGGGTTTTGACAGCAGTTTGGGTGGCGGCAGCTAAAACCCAATATTTAACACAGAAGGGATCTATTTGGTCAACTTGTCACTCACCATACATTGCACTGAAATGTCCTCTCGAACACCACACAATTTAATAAAGTGACTCTAATATAGCATTATCGTAAGGCCCACACTGTTTATCAAGAATATTAATGTTGTCATAGAAATCTTGTCACTCGTGTAGTTTCTCCCAGTTCAGGGTCAATACAGAAGAGACAGTAGACCACAATAAGCGTACAGACGCCAGGACATAAAAGATTTAACAAAGCCAAGTTGAGGATTTCTAGGCAAGAAGCCTTCAAGAGGTCACCTACAAATAGCTCTCCTCCATGTCATCTTCATTTAGTTCCCTCGAAATGGCATTCTTCATATAAATTTAACAAATGCCACGGTCTCATGTCTGATTGTTATGTTCTACCCTAACTAGGCAAAGAAATGAGGCCGATAACGTGCTTGACATTCACGATAGCAAATAGTCTGCTCTATCTCAGGGCCAGAGGAATGGTAGAGTAACAGCTGCTCTTTGTGCTATCTTTGGTATTGTTTGGGCTGGAGAACGGGATGGATCACCCAAAAACGACGCAGTTTCAAGCGGGTCTATGAAAGCATCGCCATTTGACAAAGTCCATGCCAGCAAACTATCTGAGATGACCTCCAATAACACCTTGTCCATAACGATAAGTTTTATGGTCATTCGTGTACTGTAGGTCCTACAATTAAATTTTGTGATATGCTATCCAGGTTATCTTCTTGTTCTCAGCTGTTTACGTTAGGAAGACATACACATAAGGAGATCGGGTCATAATTATAATGAAAATTGAAGATATTAATCACACGTTTCATGGATATAAGTACATTTATGCAGGTCTTGTCATATCATTGACATGAAAGAACACATAGAAAGTAAGACACCCCATTTTTATAATGGCATTCCTCTGATTGGTTGTAGGCTAAAATAACTTAATTTTTTTTTTAAATCCGAAATTCCAATCTCGTGATTCTATGACACCTCTTTAGCCATGGATTTAATAAACTCGCAACATCAAACTTTCTAATTATTGACTGATGGGCCTGTTTCCCAGAGGCAGGTCACAAAAAGGAGCCGCCATATATCAAAATATATGTGATTCACAAGCATACCACTCTATTACTAGAAAATAGCGGATACAAAAGGGATCAGTCTCACAATAATATACACACGTAAAACCAGTTCTCTGAAAATTCACTGGCGCAGAAGTCACTGAATGTTATTTGTCACCTTGAGGGATCGGCAGGAAAAAACAGGTCCATTAATCCCACGCCCTGTGGAGGACAACTTGCACCTGGTTTTCAAGGGCCTGTTGAAGTTTCCATTAGAATGCACTCCAGCTGGGTGGGAAAGCTCTATACAAAAGCCATCGTAATATTTATTGCCTTACCACTATAGGCTAAATGTATTTTCTTTTCTGATTACGAGCTAGCATTTATGATGAAAGACTAGCGGTATATTTATGATTTTTTTTTTAAACAGTGGAAATAGAACATGGGGGGGGGGGGGGGAGAGAAGTCGGGGCGGGGTCCACGGAAGACAAGAACAAACCGTTATTTAAAAATTCATCAGCACATTTCATTCAGTTCTATGACATTCAGGCACATTCTGTTAAATCTAGATTTGGAAAATGGAAGTTCTGAAGGCAGTTCATGCTTCATAATGAAACATAGTAACGGTGCAGTAGACTCTATATTCTGTTCAGAGACATGAAACTTTTCATCACTAAACAAATCGGTGTATGTTCTAAGCATGAACACTTACCCACATTCTATCTGTTTCTGTACTGCTATCAGACATATCCAATCTCAGGGAACAAACCAGCCTGTTTCACAAGCAAATTATCAAGTTAGTGTTTCTCCTATCCTGTGATCTTCAGCGAACACAATCCGAGCTTCAAGCCTCCGGTGCACAAATTATGTACCTTAGACTGGGTGAGTCAGATATCCCGAGACAGAACTGCACACTACAGGTGATAAAGCTTAAAACTGGATCTGTTCTCAGCCAGGTAAACAATGATCTCCCCTTCTCTTTCTCTGTCTCTCCGCTAATGCCGAATCGATCAATCGATTGTACAATGCAGTTTTCACAGGTGCAAACAACACTGCAGGATTAATGCGTCTTAAATCCTGTCCAGAAAATTAAAAGTCTACATGTCACCTTAAGTTCGAAGAAATTCAACCCGTTCTCTTAAACGAAAAGAAATATTTAATCTGCTTGTGTTCCGAGGTCTAGCCAATCATTGGGGATCACAGGCATGCACAGAATAAATTAAATCTGCTCTATCGCAGCACTGCTCAAATTCTGTTAGAGAACACAGTATTGTCCATTGTCACTGTTGTTCTAATACACTGTGAAAACTTGTCTCACAGTGTTAATGACACAGTTCAGTCCAGTCACAGACTTATAATATGCATGAAACGAATGAAAACCATTACTTGATGTATCATATTCTATGGTATTCATAAATATATGCAAAATAGAAAATCAAAATATTGAATTGTCCGGGCGTATTATTTTATTTTATTTCTTTATCATTTTTGTGTTCATCTTCTTTAAGCTGATTCTCTAGTGCAAAATTCCAGTCCGCAGCTTGTCATACGCTAGTCTCCAGCTATCATCCTTTTACCTGCATTCTACACCCTCCATCCAGCTTGCTATATTTTACTACCATTGTCATACGAAGAAACAATAATTCTGACAATAAAACAGCGATTGCTATATCTTAAGCAAACAATGAACAATTCCTTTGTCACAAAGACGAGAGACAAACATAAGAAGGCGGCAAATAAATCAGTATTGTCATCCATGAATCGATGACAAATTCTGTCTAAACCTCTAATCAATCCATGGGGATGAGTATATTCCTTCAGTCTGCTCCCTATCCTTGATCACAGCTCAATCATGGGAAAATGACAATACATAAAAAAAAAGAGAGAACCAATGAATCACCTCGAAAGTGTTTTAACACTAACCCACTATACCTAGTCCGACATTTCTGTTACACGTCTGAGAGCTCGGCGTGTTAAGAAACTTCCAATACTTTATTTTGAGGATATGGTTACGCACCCCACCTATCACAGGAGTAAATTTTCAGTCAGTCAAAAATAATGATCTTAGCTGTACTGTTGTTTGAAATTCATCACAACTTTGTAATAAGATAGGTATTCATAAAACTACCCTGGTTAGAAGGCCCATCAAGCAAATCTTCGGAAATCCAATGAATTCCACAGCAAGACGACTGTCACCGCGGGCTCTATGTGCACATTCCTGAGACAAGGTGTCGCGGGCAAACTCTATTCCGGCTTCACCCAAGGCTAGAACTTTGGGTAAGGTTAAGACGCCAGTGCCCCAGCGTCATCCGGGTACATGTACTATTGACCGAGTGCCAGCGACTCTTAACAACTGCCAGGGGTGCAGCCAGATTTATTTTCCTTCCGGAATCCACATAATCGAATCACTTCTTACAAGCATATTGTATTTTGCTTAGCCTGTGAACAATGCGCCACCTTTGTTGGTTTACCGTGCTCGTCATATTGCGCGTCGTGACGAGGTTTTGGTCGCCCATAGCCTACACGGCGGTAAAAAGTGCGTTCAATGCTTCAACACGGTGGCAGGGTGCCCATAGAAGTAGGCCTGTACAATAGTAGAGGTGCCGAGGTATAGCGGGGACACGGCCTGGGGACTCGACTGGTCAATGGCATGTGTGTGTGGGGGGGGGGGGGGTCTCCTAGTTGTCTAGCATGTTGTGGTTATAATAATAACTATAATGTTGCCATATGAGTGAGAGACTGAAGTGATGAAGAGCAGGTATAAAATCAGAAGGATATGGCTTAACCCTAGAAATGTCAAGAGGAAATCTGACCAAAGACTCGCCCATTATACTTTACGGTAAATTGTCTCTTTCAATTTCATACAACATGGTTAGAAAGTGCCCGGTTTATACGTTAGATCTAAATGTGATCTCTGGGACACGGATGAATAGCATAATAGAACCCATGGTATGCCAGCACTAATTTCTACAGCTACCTTTAAGGCTGGGTTAAAAGGAGACTATAGGAGTTGGTTTGTCGGAGATTACAGCGAGGACAGGGAGAGTGTAATAGGGACATCGAAACTGTGAAAAAAAGGAAAGATAAATAATAATATTAATTTTTAAAAAAACAGGACAAATATATTCTTTAAAATATGAAATTGTCAAATGAGACAGAGAGGAAGGAGAGAGATAGAGAGAGAGAGAGAGGAGATAACGGGAATAAATACAATAGAGACAGAGCGAGAAGAAATGGAAAACCCAACCCTTGCACACACAATCTACATCCGGTGGAAGTTCGAGCTACAGTCATAAGACAGTAACAGATTTTTCCCGTCCTCAATCTAGCCAGCGACAAGACAGAGTTTGTGAATTCCCATATCACTCAACCAGATCTTTTATGTCCACCTAATCGAAACAATCGCCAATCATTTAATATTTCCACAACATTTTCTTACTGCGGGGATCAATGTCACAACAGACTTATAGTTTTTAGACGGATGTATTTGTGTTAGAGATTTGTTGATTGTGTTATTACTTATTAAGGAATAAGTTTTGCTTTTCATCCTCCTGCGACTGGTTATCTCTATTATTTTATTAAGACTTTATCATTCCTTATGTTGTTGCTGTTGGTTTGGTCTGCACTTCCTGCCTTAAAGTTTTTCTTTTTGCTGTCCGTTGCTGCTGTTATTTTTCAGGCTGTTCATCCTACTGGTGACGTAACTGTCACCTTTCCGGAAGTGGGACGCAGTGACATCCACCGAACTGTCTGTTTTTCTGTCCTTATATTATTACCTAAATGTCTCACATACTATTACAATTACAACCCTTCCTGCCAAGCCCGAAATGCTGTCAGTATTGCCACCTCATTAAATCTCTTAAATCACGTTGTACAAAAACTTGTCTTTTCACTCGCTACACATCCATACTAGTATCAAGACTCATAGTCCTTGTACAGGGGTTTGAAATAGGATCGTGTGAAACAATTTGTGTGTTGTAGCGACTATGTTAAAGAGTTTTACACCTGAAGGTCCCTGCGACTCGGGGCTTCAAAACCAAGCCTGTTTACCTTGCGATGATTTATCAGAGCGAAACTGAATCTGTTCCATATAAGTCCTGTGTGGAAATATTTTGGTTTGAGGGCAGGAAGTGAGTGTCACCGCAATAAGCCAACAACGCATTCCGGAGCCGACCTGTTCTTTTTTATCTTCTATCGGCTTATATTTCAACAATGCGGGGTCGCAAGGAGAAGACAACTGTTCCTGCCTCGTATATCAAAGCGCGATATCCCTCATGAGCGTATGAGTCTAACGATTTTATGACTTACAGAAAAGAGAGAGGGGGGGGGGGAGGGGGGGGGGAAGGGGGCTTTGACCAGCTTTTTTAAATAATAATGACGTCTCAAGGTTCCTAACGTCATTTTTAACAGAACGACTTTTCATCATCATTTAATTACTTTCCGGCCAATGTGCTAAATTATTCCCCTTTACCTAATACAACAGGTATACGAAAAGCATTGCCACGAAGTAACAAATAACGTTTTCTCTGGTCATTTGAAAAGTGGATAGAAAAGAAAAGTCTCGAAAATTCATCAGATGATGCGAATAATTTTCTGTCATCGTGATAATTTTCTCCATAACCTTTCTGGCTTCCCAGGTTTAAAGTAACAGGAGCCAAAATGCTGTTTTGTTTTATTTTCCTTTATTTCACTGCTTGTGCCACACCTCTTGTACTTGGTAAAGAGATGTAACCTAGCTAAAAATGGCTCATTCCCAAATAATAAATTGCACAATTTTTTAGGACAACCGATTGAATCTCTAAATACACTAATAACTGTATTTTGCTCACTGTGTGTTGAAAAAAAAAAAAAGAGAGAGAGGTCACAAGACTACCTCCAGATTTTCTCTGAATGAACGTTTCATCAAAATACGTTAAATCGGTCCAAAAGGCTCAGGGAGGAGGGAGTGGTGGAAATGATCCAGAGGGTAGAGAGGGGGAGGGGGGGGGAGAGAGAAAAGAAAGGCGCAGGAAACTGAATGGTAAAAAAAAGGGATGAATCATAATACATTCTTTTCCTGCTCCGCCATAATGTCTTAATGATTAGGCCTGTGTGGATGTCTGGGACCCGTCCGTGTGTTCATGAATCTGAAGGTGTCTAGATGAGTCATTCAATCCATTCACCCCTCCCCTTCCCCTTTCCTCCTTTCCCCCTCTCTCCTTCCTCCCTTCACCTTCCCCAATCACATAAACACTCGCCTATAGATTCATACCTCCCCCCCCCCCCGGTCACGTAAACACTCGCCTATAAATATATAATTAATTTCCTCTCAACCTCTCAACAACCAAGTTCACACCGATCAATCTGATTATCAAAAATATTGTTTACAAAAACCTTTTAATTTAATTTTTTAACCATTGTACTAATAGACGATCTGACACATTCATGAAAAATAAAGGTGAAATAATTTTTATTTGAGTATATTATGTGTGCGTGTGTGAGCGTAAGAGAGCACTCACACATGCATGTTCGTGCATGCATGCGTGCGTGCGTACGCATGCGAGTGAGTATTTAAGTAAGGATCTGCGTTAGTGTTTAGATTCATCGGGAGAGCCCGATTTTATTTGTCAGTAAATATTTACTGCTGCAGTAAAAGAGTGGCATCGATTATAAAAAAACGAGTTTCAGTTGTGTTCTCGATTAGAATCATAAATGTCAACCTCCTCTGGAATATTTCAATTCATTATAAAATGGATGGGTGGAAGCATATTTAGGTTTTCACAGGCCCGTTGGCAATGAGCGGCCATATCATCACAAGAATATCCTGTCGATCAGAGAATTTTAAAATACTTAAATCTATGCCATTCAATAATTTGCTTTTACTCCAGAATTACCTAGTCTACCCAGGTGCTCGGAATAACGTTAGGAACAGATCTGTCATCAATCAAATGGCAAAGAAAATAGGAGGAAAAACTGGGCGGAATAGAGAAATTATCTTCGTAGACTATACTCTTTACCTTTTGGGGAATTGCCTCTTCCGTTAAATACCATTCAGTGAAATTCTAATTTCGTCAAGAAGATCTTTGTTTACAGCATCCACTCATTGCCTGTAAAATCAGTTATTATTAATTGAAAGGTCGTCCTCCTGCGCAGCCTGATATGTTTAGTCTAGAATTCACGGCATTTTGGGGGGGCCGGCCTTGACTTTCAGTACAATAACCGTGAGTCAGTTTAAGAGGTCATGCCCTGAAATTTAAGTGTAAACAACTGAGATGCATTTACTAGAGTTCAGGCACACCGAATACATAAAACAGCGTGAACATCTGCAGGAAACCCATACCATGGTATAAAATGGCTTCCTCAGCTAGCTAGCTAGTAACAGAAAAAAATGTGATGCTTCAAAACTACCTGATATCTAATCCGTCAGTGCAGACAATAAATTTATCTTGACCTTTTCGCTGAAAAATTGTTCAAAAAACCTAATATAAAATACCTAACATTCGATTGAGGTCACTGCGTCTACTGCTCATCCATCTACTCCTGTTCGTGGGAATCGCATATCTCTGACGTCAAAGTAAACGCCGTGTTTTAAAAAACCAAGTAAATAATGTTACAGGCCTCGCATTACACTACTGAAGAGTAACACAATGTTACTATTATTAGCCTTCTCACTTGTGATAAAAAGGAAAAAATTAAACAAAATTGAAATTCCATATCAGAATTTGAAGTCGACATATCCCTCAAAATATTTCAATCCAAAATCATTTTGAGAACAATTACGTCAGAATCTTCCAGCAAAGATCCTGAATGTCATGTGAATCCTTAGGATATTTATCTGCGACAGTCTGATAACCTTTCGAAATATTGCTTCATTACGTTTTGTTTTTGTTTTTTTTGTTTGTTTGTTTGTTTTGTCTATGATTTTTCGTCTTTTAACATGATCATATTTTCAAACTGGATTATGTTTACAGTGAAAGACCCAAAGTCCTTTCCAGCGTTTCAAACCTAAACAACTAGACCTGATATTATAAGTACTTTACTCGGCTTGCAAAACAGCAATACATACGGCAAAAATCCCGGCAGTTGCAAGATTGAGAGCGCTTAGATCGTAGATACAATACACTCTTGAACTCTGACATCTAGAGAGCCGAGTGTCAGAGCCAGATATCTGGAGACTGGTGCCAACGTGAGTACCTCGCTGACCCATTGACCAGCCCTAGGTGCTCAGCAGGGTTCGCGCTGTTCGGGGTTATCTGCACTACCTGATTAGGGAGATGAATGCAGTGGAGATAGGAGCCACGGGGCTCATAAACCACAGATAATGAACCTCGCAATGTGATACGTGGAACAAGACACTGTCTCGCAGACAGGACTTCTGACCGCCGGACAGGCTCATGGTCAGACAAGCCGACTGCAGGGTCATCACTGAGGGGATAAAACGCCAATAGTCGTTGGTCAAATATGCCTTTCATCTCTGGCGTTTCTTTAGTTACGGCTTTAGTTTAGCACTGCACCAGTCTGCATTCCCAAGATATCTGCCACGGGTTTACTGGTCTACGCTCGGAGATTAAGTTATCTATGAGTAACTGGGGTCGTGAGTGAAGCGATAAGGGTGGAAGACAATAGCCGTGCAGAGCAGACAGGTGGCGTGCGGGAGCATTGTCTGTGTGGGAGAGTGATAGACAAAGCGAAGGAAGAGGAGAAGAAGAGGTATACAATCGCCTATCATGACAGACTGATGTAGTGCCCGTTGAAATGAAACACCTGGACAGATTATCTACAAGGTATTTCTGGTGTCTGAGCTAGCTAGCTAGGCTTGTCTAGCCATGTTAATTACCAGGCAATTAAATTCGCTTTCATCCAGTTTCAAAGCAAACTCGCACATTTTGCGAACTACTGATGGGGGGACCCAATATCTGTCTGTCTTTCTGTCTGTTTGTCTGTCCGTCTCTTTATCTATCTGTCAGCCCGTCCATCAGCCTGTGAATCTGCCTGTCTCTCGTTTTTTGCCTATTTGTATGTGTAGGAGGATCACTGTCTCTATCTATCAACTTGTCTTGCCATCTACCTATCTATCTATCTACCTATCTGTCTGTCTGTCTGTCGGCCTGCCTGTCTGACATAACCATCTCTTCGCCTATTATATCATCAAAAAAATGCTTATTGTCACACACTCCCACCCACTACCTCCATTTTCCTCATTCAGTCCCGCCTCATTACGAGCCCACTCATCCTACCCGCATGTCCCATCAACGAACCACCACTTGAAGACTCCCAGTCCCATTACCAACATTCCTACAAATGTCATAATTTTTCAAAGGTTTTGCTGAGTGTGTAATTCTGTGAGGAAAGGCGTAATCTCAATGCTGTGAAAACGTTTTCCTTTTTGAAATATCATTAATACAGTGTGTCCTAGTATTTCCAAAGCCCAACTAGAAAAATTGAAGCTCCTATTAAAAGATATTACCCCACACAGGCTTTCAATAAAATTTGTTTCTTTGTCACTGCAGCCCGTAGGCCGCACAAAGTATCATCGCTAAACATATTCTGCTAGTTCCCTACCAAAGTTTTACTCTGGTAGTTCTTTACGAAGTTTTATATAACGTCCTACAGCTATAATATGAACTGACAATTAAGACTGTTCACTCCTTTGATGTTATCTTCCAACCCTTTCCATGGTTCCCTTCCCTTGTTCCCATTCTCTCTGACACGCCTACTTGTTGTAAGGTGGTCTATGGCATTGACATTGCTGCTTATTGGGTGATATGACTCTTGACTCTCCAGTCGGATTTTTTTTTTTTTTTTCGAATACCCATCTGATTCTCTCGATTCTTCTATGTACCTTTTGCATTCATGATGTTTATCAAAGTCTATAGTATGCTCAACACACAAAGAAAATGACCTAAATAAGTCAGTGGATATTTCAAATTGTAGAAATTATATCTATTCATACTCCCTTCCCTGACCCATTTGGTAAGAGAAAGAGAAAGAGAGAGAGAGAAGGGGGGCAATAGGTGCATGGAAAATGTTTTATGTGGTCTCAGAAAATCTGTTCAGGGACGCAGAATACAGTTGTGTTCAACGTCGTGGCCGATTGAGCTCAGGACAAAACGCTGACAAAAGAAAATGACGACATTCGTCTAATATACTATTCATTATTCATTATTCTATTCATGCTGCTTTCTTGGGCGTTGTTAGCTAAGAAAAGAACGGAGAGAGCTGAAAAAGTTCTCATTTGGGTCGTGTGGCCCAAAGACATTTGAGGTTTTTATTTGTCCTGTGCTAACAGCGAGCTACTCAAATCCATACAGCGACTTATTAGCCAGGGCAAGTACGCCACTTCAGCCTGATACCTACACGAGGATATACTTTTTATGTTTCTCTCTCTCACGAACCCTGGCCTGAGAAAGTGGCCCAGAAAGAGCCACCCTTTTCAAAACGAAACTGCAGAGATCAATTACATTTTGTGCACTTTTCCTCAGTGAAGATTTTTACATGTAAATGTGAAAATGCTCAGATTTTTATCAGCTTTAATATCTCTTGTCCATGCTTGAAAAAAAAATTCTTTAAAGGTGGTGGATTTCTTATGAAAGTGAAGAGACCTTATATTTAGGAATGCTAGTCTCAGAAAAGCCCTCAAAGTCAACACCGGTGTTGCCCCACGGATGATGATTTAGGAGAGGGTTGAAGAGGGACGGACGAGGGGTGGGGGGGGGGGGAGGGAGGGCGCAGAGTTTTGTTGTTTTTTTTAACTTCAAACTGCATAGAAACTGTTATTCCCGGATTCATGTATCGATTTTGGTGGTCAACAGTCAAGCATTTAGGAAATTTAAGACAACCCTGGAGAGCTATTCCCCCAACCCACAAAGTGTTACACTGGAGCCAAATTTAGACACCAGGTCTTGCAGTAGGATAAGTCAATTTTCTTTATGTTTTTCAGGCGAGATTCAACACAAGAATCGTACATGAATTATGAAATATACATGAATTACAAGATAAGCCATAAAAATGATAATACTGGAACTGGCGCCTTTTTACTTTTCTATTTCTTAGGCCCAGAATCTCACCGACCTCCAGCGGTCTAAAGTGAAGGGTCACACGGTTCTCTTTATCATCTGACTCCCCCGGCTTGTTGTATCTTAGACAGACAAAAACAAAAAACAGTTGTTTCTAATCTGGCACTTGGGCGTGGCAAAGGCTCCTTGAGAAATTCCAATGACTAAACAATCCCCAATCTCTACGTCTGTCCGCTGGTGTTAGATAATGTCCGTGACTGGTGTACAAATTATGACATTTGCCTTTTCCACGGTATCTCTGCCACTGACAAGAGATGATGGCGGGCGTGAAAGAACAAAATTACGTTATGTTTCCTGCCTCTTTCCCATTTCTTCACCACTCTTTCTGTTAATCATTCTCTCGCTTTCTATGTAGATTCTCTGAATAAAAAAACTCTACAACTGTTGTTTTCTAACCGAAGGATAAAACCATAATAGGACTTGGAAGTCATAAACACAACAGAATATCCAATATTAGTTTCAATATGTGGCGGATGGTAAGCCTTCTTCTCTCAACATTTTATGGTAGTCCTAGATAATTATGATGCTTCTGGCGATCAGTAAAGAGGAACTGAATTTTAATACCACATCAATAAGTGTTACTACTAAATTAGACCAATTCTTGAATTTGCCTTCATATGTGAATATAATAATAATAATAATAAAAAAAAAAAACTTCATGCATAATATAAGCTGACCAGTTCTTTTCATCAGTGACAATTTTACCTTCATTCTTTTCTGTCTTTAATTAGAAATAATGATGAAATAAAAACAAAAACGACAACAACTGACAAACATTTATCACCCTTCTGATTCAATAAATTCCGTGTCTGCGAAGGATGTGAAATAAGGTTTGTTTCGACGAAAAGCCAAGCCTACTCTAATGTAGTATACATAATATAGATTGTTTTGTTTCACACTCGGAAAAAAAGTGTGTCTTTGATTTCAAAAAAAAAAAAAAAAAGTAAACTTAAAGAATAGAAAATTAACATGTCCATCATTCTATAACGAAAACATTCCCTTCAGATATAAGAGGCTTATTTTGACATGTTGAGACATGCTAGTATAAGCCAGAGGGCCAGAACTTAAATAGCTGAGGGCAAGCAATTTGGAGAGGTAAAAATTTCAAGGTTGCAAACTGAATGGAGGAACAAGCAATTTCCTACCTGGTCCCTCCCACCTCCTGTCTTTTAGGGCATGGATATAATATATATATATATTATGTTTTGTTTTTGTTTTAGTTTTTTTCGCCAAATTATTATTCTCACGTGTCGCCTTGTTTTCCCCCCTGTCTCTTTCCTGGGCATTCGTCGCTAGCAACAATGGATGTTTCAAGGTCGGGCTTGAGATAAAAGCCATTAAGAAGCGGTTCTCCAAATACTTTCTTCAGGTTCTCAAATTCTATCATCCCGTTTACTTCACCTTTGACAATTTCTCCTGAAACAATGAGGTCCTGTTCACCTCAATGACAAGCAGACTGGCGACAAAGACAAAATCTTAAAGACATTACGACATAAAAGTACTATTTCAAGTTCCACGGAAGACAATGGCAATGGGTAAGAACGTTTTAGAACTTGACCAAAAGAAAGCAATTGACGCCAGGTTGCCTAAAAGTTAAAAACTGAGAAATGGCACATTTACCCTATACATTGAAAAATACCATGTCTTGTAAAAGAAACCTCTTCTCCCCCTCCCTCCCCACCCCAGGATGAGGACCTCTGCCATAATGCATGCATTAAATCCGGAAATCATTGTTCGGAAATTGAATAGCACTGGGGTGAACGTTCTGGGACAGACCAAAAAAGAATGAATACAAAAAGAAAACAAAAAAGGAAGGAGTGGAGGAGGCGGAAGTAAAGAAGACAGCTCAAAACTGGATTGCCTTTGTTGTTTTCTCATTTTTGTTTTCCCGACGGTGAGGTTGAGGCAAAGGGTAAAAGAAAGGTAGGGCGATTGTCTCACTCTTCGAGTAGTCTGGGCTGTGAAGATTAGAGAAGACTGTGCACTCCCAACTATCTGTCTGCTTATCTGTCTGTGCGTTTGTCTGGCAAATTGCCTCTTTCCACAGGTTTGTGTGCAGAGATGACGGGTAAAGGAGAGATTGTTTTGTTTTATTTTATTTTGTTTCGTTTTGTTTTCTTTAGGGCATGATGATAGACTCGCACAGGTGTGCCTTAAACCGAAGGGAAATGGCGAACCTGGAATGGCAAGCAAAGGAGGGGAGGCAATGGAGGAAGACGATCACAGGAAGGATGTGAGTGCAGCCTCATAGGAATTAGATACACATCAAAAGAAAACAGATCGACAAATAGACAGACAGATAGAATGATGGACAGAAAGAAAGACGGACAGACAAACAGACAGCCAAGAAGACAGGCAGACGGGCAGACGGACAGGCAAACAGATAGACAGAGGGACTGACAGACAGACAGGCAGAAAAAGACGGATTCACAAAAGGACGTGTGGAACCGCCGCAGGGGTAGCGAGTAAGTGGAGAGAGAAGGCAGATCAGAGCGCACCCACATACACACACACACACACACACACACACACACACAAATGAACAGACAACACAAGAAACTTGTGTTATAGAGAGGTAAAGAGATGAAGATGAAGGGTATGTAAATATGCATGCAAATGACAATGTTTTAGGAAGGGATAAGACAACAAACGGGAGAAGGAGAGAAAGGATTTGAGAGAGACAGAGCGGAGCGACGAGAGACATAATAATACTGCGAGTTAAGAAGAGAGAAATGGGGGAGGGGGGAGAAAAAGAGAGAGACTGGGGAGGGGACAGAAAGAAAAGAGACAGAGAGAGAAAAACGGCCGCTGAACAAAATAATACATAGTATACATTTATGTTCACTTTGCCGTGGGATGCCTGTTATAATATCAAAGTGGCCCCTTTGAAGGAGTGGGTGATGGATGATATGACAACTAACGTAGATTCTACACGACCTGTAAACATTAAGAGTCGAGTATTACATTCCTACCCTTCCTAAAACAGCCGTGAAGGTCCTTCAATCAACTAAGACACAAAGTAATTTACAACATGCAAAAGTACACCGTATATAATACACTTTATGAAAGGCCCTCACGAAACTAGATTATTATTATGTATATGTTTTAAAAAATAATAATAATGAAACTGGTTGTGGACTATGCATGGTGTTTTCGTGAGGACGAAAAAGAACCGGTCAGCTGATAAACTATGCAAATCGCGCAATAGAAAACCTGTTGCAAAAATCAATGAGTTGAGCCCTTTAGCCAATCTCTGGAATTTAAGTTTTACGAAAAAAAGAACAGTCTACGGTTATGAGTTTATGAGATGTGAGGTCTGGAAATTTTGAAAAGAGTGGGTCTGAATTTTGACCACAGGGTTTCAATAGTGGAAGTGACGTCCACATGGTTTGACGAAAATATTT
This sequence comes from Peronia verruculata, assembly GCA_038406235.1. Taxonomy (NCBI): domain Eukaryota; kingdom Metazoa; phylum Mollusca; class Gastropoda; order Systellommatophora; family Onchidiidae; genus Peronia; species Peronia verruculata. The sequence continues at coordinate 15,563 of JBCAUA010062536.1, forward strand.
TCTAAAACATAATAAAAAAACGATAAAGACATCAACAGATAAAAAAAACACAGTTATGAACGGGGGGGGGGGGGGGGGGAGAGAGAGAGGGAGAGAGAAATTTTGTACAGACCTTCTCCGTCTTCGCTGTCTCCGGATCTCTGTGTGGCCGCCTCATTTGGTGTCTTCTTGCTGTGGAAGGAAAGATACAGATTATAGCAATGACGGTTACTGATAGGCCGACTGCCTTCTTGCAATCACAATCCACAGCATCCATTTAACCTACATGTTCCTTACATATCTGTCCCTAAATTTTCAAAGGCTATCTATTCTTTTAATTTACATGTTCCTTACATATCTGCCCCTACACTTTCAAAAGTTATCTTTTCTTTTAATTTACATGTTCCTTACATATCTGCCCCTACACTTTCAAAAGTTATCTTTTCCTTTAATTTACATGTTTCTTATATATCTGTCCCTACACTTTCAAAAGCTGCTACTTATTCTTGATTTGTTCACAACCAAAAGTTCGTTGGAGGCAACCAAAATGAAGAGCTGAATCTTCAGCCTATAAGTTCAGTTTAGCTTCTAAAATCTCTTAACTGTCACACTACATGTATATTTGTTGTTCTTTGTCTTTTCTTTTGATTGTTTTTGTTGTTGTTGTTTCTCTTTTTTTTTTTTTTGTTTTTTTTTTGTTGTTGTTTTTTTTACAATTAGTAATATCCACACCACTTTATCACATCAGCTCTCACTAGCATGAAAAACATGTAGTTCGCATGGCTTCACAGAAAAACAGACCAGTAATATAAAGCAAACATTCCACATGAACATAATGAATATTTTTTATTAAACTTTTTAAGCAAAACTGTCATTAAAAAAAAAAAAAAATTAAAAAATATGCAGAATCGTTACCTGCTCTCATCGTTATCCAGTGACTAGATTATGCATGAGAAAGTCGACATATCCAGTTATAAATGTAATATAATCTCGCGTAATCTGTTCAGATCGTTGTGTTTATCTCCTGTCCATTTTCAAGAATAATCACACAACAATGGCAAATAACAGAAGAGAAAGAATGTTGTCAATGATCCTGATAACATCTCCTGTCTCTAGTTCGATACTATAAAGAAAAAGCACCAGAATAGTGAACCATCCCTCTAAAACTTCATAGCAACTATGACATAAAGCGACAAAGACAGATCATATTCAGCATATTATTATAACAACGACGGCGTGTTTTCAACAGCTATCACGCACACAATCTTCTTCGATCTCCTGCACTGAATCACTGAAATCGTTGAACACAAAACTCTTGTCATATCTGATTAAATCCCATTTCGTCTCCGCATGAGGAAAAAGACATGCACTCGAAAAGAATGTGGTCAAGAGAGGACACTTTCACAGATTTAAAATGTATGTTCAAAATGTTACAACAGCTCAGGTGAAACAGAAAACTATTCGTGAAATATTGAACCTAAAACTCTATGAATGTGTTGTCTTTCTGATGGATTAAATAAAATTTCAAAGAAAACAGGTAAAACATCGTCAGCAAAAGTAATAAAGATGATAATAATAATATAACAAAGCATTTTAAAAAATAACAAATTAACAGACACGTGTCAGACAATATAAGTTAATGTGTATGTTAAAGTAGCATTAGATCATCTTTCGAACCTATGAGCGATCAAATCTGCTGCAGCAAATGTTTCCATAAACTCAAATCACTGACAAAGTCGGCAATATATCTGTACCGTGGTACTGATGAGCCAGCTCTGAGACTTCAAGACAATTTATACGACATAACGCGTCTGACATCAAATGGATTGCACGCAAGACAAAAAGTGCAGCCAGGAAAGAATGCAATCCCTGCCAAAACCTTTTTTGTTCTTTTCTCACACCGAGACGAGCGCAGATCATGTAGTCAACGCGCTGTTGAAATTTCTTTCGCCCGTAGCATATTGCACTGCGCTCCATACAAGAGTGGCCCTCGCTAAATCTGGGCAAAGCTCAGGCAGGGGGTGGTGTCGATATTCCTTGCACCTGTGAGAGCGCGTGTCACAGGATCTGAGACAGGGGCGAAGGAAATGCACTTTTGCCCAGTGAACATTCGGTAACCATGGAGGAATCAGCTCAGACATGCCCTAGCGCCGAACATACAGGTAACCGGCAAAGTACAAAGGAAACACGGTGGAAAGGAGAAATTACTTAAAAAACTGAAATGGTGCCACCGTTCAAGATCTGTCTGAATTGAGATCCTTGGTTCATGGCCAAGAAGTGTTATCTTGAAAAGAGTGATGCTTGGGAAAGCTGCATATCTTTCTGATTGAAAGTTCTTAAACTGATCAATATCTATGAATAAATCGGATTACATCACAAGTGATAAAAGTTAGACCCGAAACAAAACTGTTCAGCCTGTGATACCGGTGCAAATTCACATCTGATGAGCCACTTACAGCCAGCATGAAGGGGCAGACCAAGAAGCAGATAAAGTGAGCTGAGGCAACGTAGGAAGACAGCTGGAGAGAAAAACGGACGAACGAGGAAGATGTGGAAGGGAGAAGAAGGAAGAAAGGAAGTAGAAGAGGGGGATCGGAAAGGAGCCAAAAACAAATAAACAGAGAGAAGGTTGTTCACTTGGTTAGCATGCAGTGATCCTGAACTGAACAGTATCCACGCTGGGCCACTCACACTTGAACTCAACTTCAACCTGCAGTAACCATCTCTTGAGGTTCTCCCAGCAGGACACAAATGGGGAAATATCTTTTCACCAACTGCTATGCCATATTCGTTAGCTTCTGGCAAAGATCCACCACACAGGGTGATGCTCACTTAAAAGAACTCAAGACCTCCCGTGATGAAATCCAGCAGCCAACAAGCGGCTGATATTGCAATTTCCCCAGGTTTGGCGTGACAAAGTGCTGACGGCCAGGTCAAAACATGTTTGTTGAGAGAAATCAGTAAAACGAAAGTTACCTCGAAAAGACGATAAATTTACCATGAAATCTCTGCCTCCATCCAGGAACACCAAAACATCAAAATTTGCCACACAAATCTTTACGTTTTAACAATGATATATTCAAGTTAAAAATCATGTAGGATCATTTTCAGTGAACTAATTTCTTAATAAAATATTACGAAATGAATCACACGATTATGTACTGTTAAATCTAACTGGAAACAAATCAGCAGTGGGAAGCATAACCTGTATGCAGACCTCATATTTCACGAGATTACAATGTGACCTACAGGTGAAGTAGAAAGTGTTAAAAAAAAAAATTCCGATTTGTATACTATGAACTACATATTTCTAACTCAGATGCCTGAGAAAGTCAGGGCACGAAATAAATAAGCCAGCACTGGCATGTTGTCACACTTTTTTAGCGCGAGGCAATGATGAAGGAATTCCCACAATTTGACGTAGCTTACAATCTCACACACACACAGATGAACAAATAAACTCCGTGTTGTTGAGAACAGTGAATGGCAGGAAACATTTGAAGCACGTCAAATATGCACCTCAGAGAAAATGCGACGAGAAAAAAAGAGGGGTAAGAAAAAAGAAAGAGAAAAAAAAAGCAAATCACATCTTTATCTGAATCATTTTGATACGCTCCCAAGATTTTTTTTTTTTTTTTCTGAAAATATGCAGCCACAAAAGTGATTGATATGATTGTAATGATTCAAGCTCTGAACCAACTTACTATGTCAGAGAACTAGAGCTATCTCAAGTGTGAAGATATCCCATACCATCACCAACTGTCGCGTCCATTCGAAAACTAGCAGAATAAAAATAAACTCAAAAAAATCGGGAAGGGAGGCAAGCAGGACCGTATTTGTCCAGCAGGATAGCGTGTTATAACGTCACTGACCAAGCCACACAGAGAGTTAGGGCGGAGGACTGGGCGACTGACAGTCCCCACCGTCAGCGTCCAAACCAACAAGACTATTGAACGCCTCCGGACACGCTCGCTCGCTCTCTGTGGCCTGTTCAGACATCGACAGCGTGGGTGGGGAGGGCAACAGGAGGCCGTGAGTTGGAGCAGCGGTTCTATACCCGGCGTGAGGGGCTGTTTTTGGTGATCTGCTGGCCCAAGGGGTAAGGGGGAGAAGAGGGGGGGGGGGGGGAGCGTGTCTGGATGACAGACGTGGAAAGCATGAGTGGAGAGAGACGGCTTGGTGAAAGTAAAAAATCGTTAATTAAATCTCTCATCTCAGTTATAACACAGATCTTGGAAAACCAATACATGTACCACCACTTATGGCTTTAATAGGAGAGATAATCAGCAAATTTCATTTTCATAAAAATATACATAAATAAATCTGCTCCAGATGTAAGTAAATTTAAGCTTATCTTAGATTGTTCATTTGTTTGCTGTCTATCAAATTTATTGTCCAATTTCATGTGCAAAGAGCGCCTTAGAGAATTAATGTTGGAAACATGTAAATTTATTATTATCGATTTCGTGAAAGTGGACAGACGTAATGAGCCAAATAAAGGCTTGTACAAGCCTCATGTAAGCGGGGATACCGATTGACAAGCAGCTGCTCAGCGAATATGTACTATAATCATCTATCCATTATTAGACCTCGAAAATCTCTTGTGAAGAAAAATCTGTCACAGTAGGTTGACAACCGAATTAAAAAAAACTAGTGCGCAGACATCAGTTACATAATTACCCACTAAAATAGGATTATTAAGTATTAAAAGAAACGAAGGATATATAAAATGTCTCAACTTTCCATATAAGTGTATCAAATGCGATGGTTATGGTTTTAATAAGCTTTTCAACCTCCTGTAGTGGTGGTTATCTCAGCTGTCCACAACCGTGGTAAAAAAATAACGTGTTATGTGATCGCGATAGAATCCTAACCATAGAATAATTTACATTGATAAAAGGTTGAAACAATATGTGTACTTTCATATTTGAAAAAAAAAATCAAGAAGAAATGTCTCACAACTTTTGCATGTCTACAGAAATGATTTATTATGTCAGCATTTCTGCTTAATTCTATAAATGTTAGTAGAAGGTTAGAATTTCTATGACGATAGAAAGTCAGGATTTCAATGACCATAATTATTATAACGTTAGGATTTCTGTGACTATAAAATGTTAAGATTTCTATGACAATAAAACGTCCAGATTTCTATGACAAAATGTTAGGATTTCTATGACGATATCCATTCATGTGTAAGAAAATGATACCTGGGCCCCAATGGCGATAAAAGATGAAAAACATGTTGTTCCATAACCAGTTTGCTAATGATGATTTATACAGAGACAAAGTGCAATGAATGAACCATCTTTGACCAGGTTCAATCCTTGATTCCTCTAGCGTTAAATATCACACTCCCATAAAAACGAATCTACAACTAATCTCATAAAAGGCTTATGGATTCAGAGACTGCCGATCGTATCCATTTGAAATTTGGCACACAGAATTGTTGCGTAAAGATCTGTATTTCTTCTTATTTAAATGCGATAACAAAACGCGTATTATGTTTGACGTTATTCTGTTTCTAAAAAGGCGATTATGCTTGATTGGTAAATTCATGAGGGTGTTTGATCCAAATAATGTGTCCGATAGAATGAGGTAAATCTATTATTTAATTGTTCTTCCGCTTCAGCTCGTAGAGCATCCATAAACAACATATATTTTCTTTGAGTACCAAAACCGTTCACAACACCAAGTGCGCTTACTTGCTATATACATGTACTTTTGAGTCGTATGGCAGTATCGGGTCACCTACATAATATTTTATAAAATCTCCCACGAAAGTGGTAGGTTCAGAAAGTCTGCGATAAAACGTTTATTTCCATGCCTTTGGTGAGAACATTCCACGAGCAGCAGTGGGAAGCTAGAGGGTATCGCGTGTAGCAGAGAACTTCGGGGGCGAGAACCAAAGACAAGAGTGTCTTCCAATGCCAGCCCCTGCAGACCGATGACGCACAGCACAGGGGACAAGAGGTCAATTAGTCGTGGACAGAAGGGTGAGAACACAGAGAGACATGACAGGGCAGCCGGCAGTGGACAATAGATTGATGAGACGCAGGGTCAGTGGAGAGGTCAGAAGTGGACACCAGACACAGTGGAGCCGTTATGTGCACGTTATAATGGGCCCAACTTTGAGACAAAGGAGGGGGGAGGCGGGGGAGCTGGACGAATAAAAAACGGACTGTCTATCTGGGCCTAGTATTGCAATGAGGAAGCATAGGCAAATAAAAAAGTTGCACCACAAGGTAAAGGCGAAACAATTTTGTATTGGCTCGCACATGGAAGCGCCTGTTTTGGGAGGAAGGGGAGAGGAAGGCGCCCCCCTCCCGACACGTTGCATAACTAATTGGATACATTAACTTTCTTACGCACGGAAAGAGAGAAAGAAGCGCACCAATAGGCCCAAACAGACTCTAGGGTCTAGCTGGGCCAGCTGGCCCAAATAGGCGGCGTCTTATTTTTATTCTGTGTTAGACCGGACAATTTATTATACCAGTCTGCGGCAGTAAGGCCATCGGAACTGAACTCATGAAACATTGAAGATTTTGACCAGTGAATACAGAAGACATTCGCCTGTAAAGTACATGTTTTTAAACAGTATACGTCTGGAAGCACTTGCTTAATTATAGTGGTTGTTGGGCTTTCTAAACACTAACTAATGAAAAACAGTGTGGTTTAGAGTTTGACCAGAGACATTTGACACACACAAGACAAACAAACAAACAATAAATAAACAAACAAACAAAAAAAAAAAAAAACACACACACACACACACACACACACACAAATTTGGCAAATTCAAAGTAGGAGGCCAAAATCTAAAACAGAGCACACAATTGCAGGGAAATGTTATTTATCTGTTGGTCTACATAAGATTTAGTAAGAAAAGATATAACTTACCAAACAATGTTTGTGTATATATATCAAATTTGAAGCTTAGGTGTCCAAGATATTAATCGCACTCTCATAATAAACAAAAGATATAGAACACCAAGAACTCAAATTATAACAAAAGAAAATGCTGTATACTAAGTAACCTGATTAATATTCTATTATTTATATAGCTTACCTCTGTCTTTCTATCTTCTTACATCTTCAAATCCACACTTGGGGCAATGTTTGAGAACATTGAAACACATCCTTGTTTCAAAACATAACTTGAAATTATTTCTGTATTCAGTCAAGTTGTAATACAAAGGTAGTGATGGTCTCTTGACGCTCATTTATCTCTCGTCATCATTCTTGTCCATTTCAATCATATTTTGTTTCTTTCACTGAGCACCTAAATAGTTCATATTCGAATAGGCACAGATCTGGAAATCCCCAGCAAAGTGTATGTACTCCTTACTGAAAATAGTGCACACACTTATATGTATTACACTCCACCATGAAATCCCACAACACTAGTTGAACACAAAATTTCGGGAAAAACGCGACGCCCGAAGTAGGTCATACTTTTTTTTTTTTTACGTCATAAAATCATGAACACTACTCACTACTAGTGCTACTATACATCTATTCGGAGGGCATTTAGATTCAATAGGCTCAGAGCGAAAAGTTTTATTCATACATTTACTCCGCACCGGAACAGGGTCAAACCGATAAGTGAGCCAAATTTGTGAATAGTTTGGAGTGTTTGTACCCCTCTGGTAAAAATAGACACCGGTGTTTCCAACCTTTCTCTTGTTCGGAACAAATCTATTGTGCAGCAAATAACGAGACATAAACATGAATGTGCTCTGAGCTCCGTATTAAATGCACCCCAAGCATCACAACGTCATATCCATCAAATTCAGATCACGAGGTGCAAACCTCAAAAAAAAAAAAAAAAGGAGCTCCGCCAGTGGATTCTTGGATTTCTTTCTGATGCAAAGAACAATTTACTCCTGATATTAACAGCGCTCACAGAATGACTGACTTTTTCCTTAGTTCTACAGAGCTGAGGCAGGCCCAGTATTTGATCTAAATGCTGCAGGAAATAGAGAATATATATGCTGATCAGTGGGCTTGTAATAAGAGATCTCCATCGACATTGGGTAAATGCCGCCGAATTAGAATTTCATCTCTTAAATCATGCCAATATCCCAACATCCTGTTCTATCTTTCATGTCTGCTTATCTGAGATCTTACTTAGCACCAGAGATTCTAACATCAGAGGACTTAGTTTTTATACAGAACGAGGTCACCGATGGCACACACATAATTATTAAGTGACCTGAGAAAAGTATGAAACACTCGGATGTCACCTGGCACTGTAGTTCCCATGCTCTTCTTGTAGACTAAAAGGTAAAAACAGTTTTGTACTTTCATCGTGCTGACCATTTCTTTCGCTGTCGACATTAACTGTCCTGTGGCAGGATAATAAAATCAGGTTTGTCAGGTCATCAGAACACAAACGTCATGACCTAATTTCTCTTGTCACTTAATATTCGTACATTAAGTAGCTTCGGCCGTCGAATGGTGAAAGCTGGGTACGAAACTAGAACGTAGCCATTTAATGCTGTCTTTCACTTTGCTGACATGGCTAGATCTACTGGGTATGAAGAAATAATTATATTCCAGCTGCTCGAATCTGATATTATGAAACGATACCACAGTAACCACACAGGTTAGGCTTTAAGAACTGGGCAAAGGTTTGGCCACGAGGGACTCACCAGCTCGTTCCTTTTAACACGGAAAAGAAACATGAAATCACACAGTTTCTTACAATGCAGTGTTATACTAACATTTGAAAAGAAATGAGAGGAAGAACTTTAATCTTTTATTTTTCTTCCTCCTGTTGAAAATTATTATGCCCCATATTTTCAGAACTTGTAAAACTTGTTATCGCTTATAATTATTATATTTCATCAATCGATCGAAAGTCATTTTCAATAATTTAACAATACAAAAGGTTGCTTAGGATATAATATCGACGAAATAATATTAACAATTATTCGAATAATAATAATAATAATTTTTATCAAAGCAAAGAGAAAAAACGGGGATATAATGTACAGATTTTAGATTCCATTTTGGATCATGGACTTAATTAAAAGCATTAAAAAATGCAAGAAATCTACGTCTGGAAGGAAAACCTTATTTCACTGCCTTGGGTGGTAAAAGTGTTGATGGTTGGCCGGGGGAGGGGGAGGTGTGGAGTGGGAATAATGTTGGAGAAAAGGAGGGTGGAGCGGGGAGGTCTAAAGCTACTGTTATCAATAAAGTATGAGATCTTTATCGGCAACTGGAGCGGACGTCATGGCCGGTTCTGTCGGAGATATGAATTGTTAAAAGGCAGGCCAACACAAATAGAACACTGCCTTTTTACAGGAATGCGCGACACAATCATATTATTTTAGCCGAGGGGAAATGATACATATTTCAAAAGAGAACAGGGGGAGGGGGGCGATTTGGCTTCGTGTTCTGTTCGTTTATTTAGGGGTGGATGGGGTGAATGAGAAATGAATACGTTAGTGAGGACTCGGTTTCGATAGGAACTGCTTCAGATCTTTGTAGAAAATCTAGTTATAGATAGACAGTTAAAGAAAACACACAGACGAGAAAGGCAGACAGAGACATAATATAAACACAAGGACAGATATAGTGATAGAAAGATAGAAACAGAAAAACGGAAAGCGAGATACACACAGATAGATAGATAGATAGATAGATAGATAGATAGATAGAAAGATAGATAGATAGATAGATAGATAGATAGATAGA
>JBCAUA010062537.1:0-11267 GCA_038406235.1 Peronia verruculata
CAGACCGAAATCCTTGCCGTCCGTATGCCTTCACACGCCGATCTCCATAAGCAAACCCCGTAGAGCTACTCATGGGATCAGCGAAGCAACTAGTATTGAAGGCTAGGGGGTTTTGGGGTAATATCGAAATAAATAAAAAAATTATTTAATAACTCCCAATGAAGTGTTCTACACACAGAAATTAACATTTGAAGTTAAAAAAAAAAAACCCATAAACTTAAAACTTTATCTCGAATGCTTTCTTTCACATAAATCTGTTTTTGGCATGATATCCTTAAATTAAAAAAAAAATATATAAAATATAAGAAGTGGATGTTTCTTAAAGTCTCTTTGTAATTTCATGAGGACTGTCCATGCAACTGGAGCATAATATCTAATATTACCACTTGTTTAGGGAATCTCCAAAATAGACAATAATCAATTTTTATTTATAGCCTTACCGCTGGAACAGATGATTTTGCATGCTTCCAAAAGTTGGGACTGGAAAGAAGGCTGGTCAAATGTGCTGACATGAAATCTCTGATTATATCAGGTGGCAGCATGAAGAGCAGTTTGCGCAGAGCTTGAAGGCTGGAGCTTACAACTCGCTGATATTTCCCTTCCATGTCTTCTTCGCTTGTTGTTCTGATAACAGATGAGTAAATTCTGTCATAAAATATGGTAATTTGACGAGTATGATAGCCGAGTCTCTTCATCCCATTCAACATGCCAATCAAGGTTCTCCAAGTAATGGACTATCATTTAACAGATTACAGGGATGTCAAACTATTTCACCAAAAGGTCAGAAAATTCTGACTGGTCAGAATTTTCTGATTTTTTAATTTTTTTTTATTTTCCGTCAAAAATTTCTCATGCAACCATTCAACTGCATGTTGTCAGGTGTGACACACTAAGAACATTGAATTTCAATCTCAATCTTCAAGTAGCAAACCAAAATAGCATCTTGCTTCTCATCTGGAGCTTGTGCAAATTTCTGATGTACTTCTGGTTTCACCGTCACTATGCAAGATCTACATTGCATTAAAAATCATTACAAAACTGTGATCAGCTTGTGGACTTGGTAAAGGTCTGTCAAAATATGTGAAGTATTAGGGGGCCAAATTTCAAAATTTTGCTTTCTGAGAGACATGCTTAAGAATTCTGCAGATAATGTCTGCTTCACAATGATATTTTTGTATCTATCAATTACACTATTTATCAAAGGTAACAACACAAATACGACAATATATGTGTAAACTTACTGAGGATCACTGAGAGTGTGCGCAGTCTGTTTCGTGATATTATTAATCAAGCACTGAGGGTAAAAAATAACAACAAGACACAACAATATTATATAACTGAACGTTGATTTACTCAAATGTGACATGTCTAGTTTTCCACATTAACTATTTAACTATAATTTATTGAATGACTTGATTTTGACGTTGCCTGTACAATATCCCCTAAATACTCATTAATTTGCTTGAAATATACAAGCCAGCTATCCTCTACTGTCAGTTAGGAGCAACTCTCATAAATCAAAAGCTAGTGTGTATTATATCATTTACATTGTATTATGTAACATGCATAGACATGTTATATAAGAACCAATGATAATTACAAGAAGCATTCATCACATCATCTGCACAAAAATATCTGACTTTGGTGTGAATTCAAATATCAAAAGGTACACAAAGACTAAACGTCAGTCTCAGTTAAATTTTATAAAATAGTTAATACAGAGCAAGGACCTGCAAAATATTACCTAGTCTCTGAAACAAGGGTTGCTTGATAGGAGGCATGTCTCCAAGTTTATTGTGATATAGGTAAAAAATAACAGAATCCCCCTATGAGGTTATGACAATGATTACTCCATACAAGAGGGATCACCTCAGTTTCAATTTCATTCGAATTCCAAAAAAAAATGCAAAATGAACTAAGACAGCTGGATAGTCTTGAATATTGTGAAATGATTACTTTGCAAAGATCAGCTGTATCATGTACATCAACATAATGAACTTACTTCTGTGATCTCTGCTTTACAAAACCGTGCTGCCTCCGTCTGTTTGGCTGGAGGAAAAGTATTCACAAATGCCCCATTAGCAGCTGAGGCCACCGTTGGATAGGTATCACACATGCTCACCATCCACATGCCCATGATGCTCTTGAGATGAGGGGCTATAGCTTTCCCAACTTTTGATGCTAATGTTGATAATGACTTCTGAGAAAGCTCGCGAACTTTGTGATCCACATCCTATTTAATGTATCAATCAAAAACCAATTAATGAAATATTTCACCCACAGTTATTTCTCATAGGTCGTGTCATATATAGTTTTCTTTGATACAATGACCTTGGCTTTATTGTCAAAAGCTGCTTGATTTATCAGACTTTTATGAGAACAAAACAAAAATTTTTCCCCACTCGTTCCAGGCAGTCATTTTTCAACTGATATTACCGACCCCTTTCTTTCAACGTATATAAAGCCACCATGATAAATGCACATCTGAAGTCAGATGAATTAAACTTTGAAATCTTAACACAGATTGATAACATTCAATATTATTATAAGACTGTAAGAGAACCCAAGGCCTCCGAGGGAGACTTTGTAAATGTAACCCTGCAACATAAAGTGTATGGCAAGCATGCACACCTTGATGCTGATATTTTAGTTGATTAACTGAATATTACTCAAGGAAAAAGTGATTTTAACACGTCATACTATTGAACGTACAATTTGGATCAAGCACCCTCGTGAGTTTATTATTTGATTATTATTGCATTTGTAGAATAACGCCAAAGATAATAAGCATTTTTTTACAGGTTGATGTACACAGAAAGACAGACCCATTTGCAACAATATTGTGTGCCACATTTCAGACAGATCCACTTAGCAATTTTTGAGTCCATAAGCCTATTGTAGATCTTCTTTAAATTATATAAGGTAGATAGATAGTGATATCTGTGCTTTTCAACCCAGTAAACCCTGCTCACCTATATTTTTCCCACTTTTCCTTTATCATAGGGCAAGGATAACTCAAGATTCTGTTGGGCAAGGGCAATCACTCTGATTCCTTGCACTTGCAAAATTAAAAAAAAGAGCTATCCATTTTGTTTAAAAGTTTTATTGCCAATATAAGGCAAAAAAAAATATGCTCCTGAATGAACTTACTATTGCCACTTTGTTGTAGATTCGTGGCCAGAAGGGAACCACAGCCTTGATACATTCGTCATCTTTGCTTTTGCACAGGGAGATAAATTCCTGAAGGGCCTGAAGCATGGAGGAGAAAAAAAAAAAAAAGCTATATGGAACAGTTACATTCACAAATATTTATTAAATCACATAAACTGAGTGATGTCAAAGCAGGAATTTGGATAAATTTGTTTCAAGCAATCATTTTTTAAATATCAATAACAATAACATAACATATCAAGCTCAAGTAAATTGCTGATCCAAACTATAACAACAGGCACACATACACACACATATAAAGAAAAAAAAAATTAACAGCAATACAAGAGTAACAGTTTAACATTGGTAAGTTCAGTTTGATTATACCATGTTTTGGCACTACTATAACAGTAACTATTATTGTAATAACATGCTAATTTACCTTAATTTTTGTTACTGTATCTCTCTTTGAAAATTTACGCAGAACAAGTCTGAAATCTCCATCCAGTGCAGATTCTGCTTCATCAAATGTTTCACTTGCTGGAACAAAAGCAGGCTGACTGGAAAAACCTATGAAGCCACTGGGAGCTTGACCAGAAGCAGCCAATAGTTGAGCTGCTTGGCTGCTACTTGAGGGCTGAAATTACAATAATTTTGATTATAACTACAGTAACACTGGTTATTATTTAAATAACCTCTGGGGCTCAGATTCTCTGTTTTGTGTACTCAACCTTATACACCTTTCCAAAAACAATCTTGATGTATTACTTCAGTCAGACTTCACAATATCCCAAAATTGATGCACATTTTCTTTGAATGTGGCTCATTGATCCATTCTCTGAATGAGACTTGAAATGGAGAGATGTAGATCTAGGAGTTAAACCTCTGCAGAATGGATAGTAATTGCATTTGGATCTAAATTTTCATAGGGAACAATAACATAATTGAGGCATGCCAAAACAGATATTTACATGTATAATGTCAACGACAAGCCCATGAGACAAACTCATTTCATCAATTTTTAACTTCAATTTTAAGGAATCTGTTATGATGCACACAGGACTCCTCCAGATCTGGGATGATTGTTATGATTTGGGTTCTAAAAGCTTGGAATCAGTTTTCAACTTGCACAAGCATGACTTATTTTGTTTTCTAGATGTTACACATCGAGTGCTATACTTTTCACGGTCAGAGTCTTCCAGTAAAGCTCAAATTTTAGGCATTTTCGAATTCCTCAACAGTCTTCTCTGTGAAATTCAAGTAGATTTTCAACAACAACACAAAAGACAAGGCCTTAGAACATGACCATCCGAGTTATCAGAGTAAATGATATTGTGCGGACATTGAGAGATATCAAATGAGTTGTCTGCAATGATATTCAACTTGGCTCATCCAAAGTGCCTCCCTACTCTACTACCACTGGTCCAGTATATAGGCAGGTCATTCATATATAACTATGTGAATCTCATTCTGAAAAGTCATGTCATAGTAGCCATGTAGTTTATAAAAGTGCAGGGACACCATTCTCATTGATTATATATTGTTGCACACTCTTTTATATCATTATGGACACCCTCATTTTTATGTCATAGAGCCAAATTTTGTTGTTTCTGTTGATGGTGATGAGATCCGAACTGTTTGTCTGCTAATTTAAATGTTTGATCAGAACTTTCAAATGAACACAGAACTGATATGAACAAGGTAAAATCACCAATACAAAACCGCTATGTTATTTTTTTCTATGTTGTGTAATCAACAGAAACAACGAATACTAATTTAAATAGAAAAAAGAATCCTATGATGTCTTTCAACATATAGTCAATCATGTCAGGTTTTTTCATAAAATTAATACAAAAAAGTTAAAAAGAAACAAAAATTTACCCTTCCCTTTTCTCCCTTCCTGTGTCCCTCATTCTCTCACATGTCCATATTCAAATGTTTACTGTTGTAACTCTAGACAATCAAATCAGTGAATACAGTGAAAGATTACTGAAGTGGGCAGCAAATGGTGCACACAATGCAGAAGCCTTTAAGCTGATCTTCACTCAAAGCAGATGTACTTTGGGTACATACTGCAAGTCTCTCCCACCTTTCCCCACACTGTACCTGCAAATCTTCCATGTCTTTTTTTTTTTTAAATGATAGCTTGGCAACTCAATATTCCCTTAGTGGCATTGTCTATAATTGGAAAGACAACCCTGTCAACCCCCTGGAGGTTGAAAGATAAAAGCAAACCAATGCATGTCCACACGGATATGAATCTCATGAGATTTTTCAATACGGACACCCCATTATTGCTTAATTCATAAAGAACACAGCAAATTCCATAGAATATGTCCTTGAACATACAGTTTATGATGATAGTACCATATTGAGGATCTACAAAAGTGTAAATGGGCTGTGAATTAATGCTAATGACGAAGACATTTTTCTGGTGGATATAAAAACATGAACATTTACCACATACAGAGTAATTCTTTTAAAGTCAACATCCCCCAAAGTCAACACTTTTTCTTGGTCATGTGAGGATGACTTTAAGTGGATTCCACTTTATATAGTGAAAGCCACCATTCAATTTGATGGCTCGGCATCAGAGAATTTTGACATCAACATTGGTGTCAAACAGGGATGTGTCTTAGCATCCACCTTATTCAGCGTTTATTTTGTTGTGTTGATGCAGTATGCATTTCAGGAGTCACCTGGTGACGTCTACCTTCACTGGCAAATGGATGGGCCACTTTTCAATCTTTAAGGACTCAGAGCCAAGACCAAGATCCAGATAACCAAACTTAGAGACCTCCTCTTTGCTGATGATGCAGCACTTTTCATAGTGAATCTACCTTACAGACCATGATGGATCACTTATCAACAGCATGCAAGGTCTTATATAGCCATTAGTGTCAAGAAGATGGTTGTTTTTGCACAGGAAGACACCTAGGAGGAACAAATCAAGCTTAATAACAAGGAACTTGAGACAGCAGACAAGTTCTGCTATCTGGAGTCTATCATCACCTCTACCATGTCTCTTGATGACAACATAAATGTCTGAATTGGAAAGGCCATAACAACTTGTGGTAGGCTACTAAAACGAGCTTGGCAAAATAGAGAATGAATCAAAAGAAAAAGATCAAAATCTATGAGGCATGCGTTCTTAGTACACTGCTAGAGAATGAATCAAAAGAAAAAGATCAAAGTCAATGAGGCATGTGTTCTTGGTACACTGCTCTACGGATCTGAAACATGGACCCTCTATAGCAAGCAGGAGAAACAACTTAACATTTTTCATCTCTAAGGTATCTTCGTAAGATCCTTGGCATAACTTGGAATGATAAGATCACCAACATAAAAGTTCTAGAAATGGTTATCTCCAGGGTATATATGACGGCAATTCTTTGCAAAAGAAGGCTGAGATGGTTACGTCATGTGAAGACAATAGAAAATGGTGAAATTCCAAAACAACTGCTCTTTGGTGAACTGGCAGAGGGTAAAAGACAGCAAGGAAGACCAAAACTGAGGTATAAGGATGTAGGCAAGTCCAGTCTGACCAAATGTGAAACAAACATCAACGCATGGTAAGAAACAGCAGAGAACAGAGTCCTGCGAAAGACAGCTGTGAATGAGGGAGTCACCAAACTTGAGAGCCCCCTGACAAAAAAAAAAACCAAAAAAACAAGTGGAGAAACATTTGCAAAGGAAGGAAAACAGAAATAAAGAGCGTTGCAGTGTCCTCGTGACTTGACTGATTGAAAGCTGAATAGACCATCTGCATATACGATAACAGCCTTAAATATAGAAGGCACAGGGGGTCAAAATATGTGTTGTATATTTATTGGGCTATGCTCCTTACAGACATTTTGATCACGGAGTTGATGATAAAAGGTTGACTGGTCATAGCGAGCATAGAATGTAGGAATGAACATGTGTTATGGAAAGAAATGAGAGTGAAGGAATGAATGTTGTTATTCTTAAGCCTTTCAACCGTAAGACCGTCGCCATCTATGATTAGGGTTTTTGATATGCATTTTCAGTCTTCTCCTGGGTGGTAATCTTGGTATTATTATATGATCTAAAGACTGAAATTAAATTGGGTGCAGTGCCTGTCTGCTCTGTCTTTTAGTGTGAGTTTCAACAAGTAGGGGGAAGAGAGCTGAGTGGGATGGCGAGGGGCGCAAGTGTGAAACTGCTGTATGGTTGTGTGTTTGTGTATCCCTGCCAATGCCAGACAGGTGAAGAGAATCAAGCATATTCTCAAAACAGAGACAGACCCACAAGTTATGGTGTGTAATATTAGTAATAAAATGGTGTATCTGTCTCTCTCTCCAACTTTTTTTCCCCTTTGTCTTTACAATGGCTGTAAGCTTGCATTTTGCACAAAGATTCTTATAATTAAAAGATGAATGTAAATACATGCCTGAGGCTGAAGTGGTTTAGTCCAGGCAGTTAAATTAGGTTATGAACAAATCTGTAAAGGAAACAGATCAATTCTGTGTGACCAGGTGATAAATTTGACATCCATATGTCTCGCGTCCAGTCGAAATGAGACGGATGTCGATTTTTCACCATATGGAGTTTTTGGTATCTTGTGAAAGCTTATTTCATGTCCTTTCAGGTAGTGAAAAAAGTTTTGAGCTAGCTCTATTCTAACCAGAGATATTGCAGTTTAAAGAGGCAAAGGGGGACCACTCATCAATGAGCGGAATTCCGAGTAAATCGAGTTTAAATGAACGCTCGTACACATAAATCTACATGCCTGCCTCATAAAAAACCCCGATTTTAATCAAGTAATATGTATTAATCGAGGGTAAGACCAATACTGTCTTGTTTAGAAATGAATGCACTTTCGATTTCTGCAATAAAAAAAATTTTGATATCTGACCACCTTCATCACATTCAAAGCCTGATTTCTCCGTTCTAGCCTAGCGACTTACGTCTCATTTCGACTGGCTGCGAGACATATACAGTCAACTACGCTTGTAGCAATGTTGTTGGGGGACCAGAAAAAATATCACTACATCCGAAGTTTGCTACAAAAGAAAAAAAAAAACAATTTTAGTAATTCAACCTCTATATCATCATGCTGGGCTCAACGGGCTCTTTTCTGCTGCATGCCTACTTCTCCACTGTAAAACTCCTCCTTGTAGTGCTCTTTTAATTTCATTATGCCTGATACAGTATTTGCCAATATCCCGAAGCCAGATGCAGCATTTTTTTGCTTTTGTCCATTCTCAACGGCCTCTATCAACTCAATTTTTCTTTTCTGTGAAAGCACAACACGTTTTCCTCCTGTCGCCATGTCAGTATTACCAGAGCAGAGCTGTTCGCCGTATCGTATACCCACATAGTAAAGTTACACTTTACACATCGCAACATGCCCACGCCGACGTCAGATAACATACACAGCGACCAATGCCACTACGTAGCCTATTGTCATCTAAGGAAAGGCAAAGTGAGAGAGAGGTAGAAAATTAAATGAAAGAGAGGCAGTACCGCGTTCGCTTCGCAATCACCACCTGGCTAGGCTGGCATACCAGCCATTCTCATTATCACGTCACTAGCCTAGGCCAGGCTGAGAGTCAGAGAGATTGGGAATTTCCGTTGCTCGCTAAGTCTTTGACAATGCTAGGTCAAATTAGATCTACTCAAAACTAATCACTGGAAAAAATCATTACAACCTTTGTATTATTACTTTAAACTTTATGGGCACGGGATAAGAATACACATCACTACAACCATCGCGACGGATGTAGTGAATTCGGTGCAACCGTTTGATTTTTACTGAGTTTGTGTTACATCATTGCCCATTCCACAGAAAAACATCGCTACTTCTGAAGATCTTTACAACCGACTTCGCTACAAGTGGAGTCGACTGTATATGGAATTCACATATCTTTGTGAATACAACCCCCAGGAGAAATACCGTAAGGCCCGCACACTAAATAACAATAGCCTAGAACAACCCCGCTGGCTTGACCTGCTGGGACCCTGGACGAGTGCAAGTCCACCCTAACGCTAACATGTAGCCTAGTTTCGACGAAACAAAGAGGATCAACCCAAACATAATAGTTACCGTTAGTATACTACTATACACTATAATTGATCTTGCAAATTGATAGTAAAGACGAAGTAGTAGTACGTATGGGATGGGGTGCACGGTTGATTTTGAAGTGTGCGGGCCGTACGGTATTTCACCCCAACCCCCTTCTACCATCAGCTCCTTTCAATTAGAGGAAGGCATTGGAATTGGTCAATATGCCACTATGGTGGTCAATCTGGGCCTGCTGATTGTGTGACTCCGAAGCCAAGGTGGAGTCTAGTCGACAAAGTGCAAAGTAAAACAAACACCCTGAGATCTCACCAGTGACACTACTATAGTATAGATCACCCAGATGTTATGGCCAATGTCATCGCTGCACCTTGTTTTACAACCTACCTTAACATTTCCTTTCGTTCTCTGCGCTTTCTTTGAGCCGGGCATGGTCACTGGTCACACCTAGTCTTGTTTTCAGGGTGAAGAAGGCATAATTCTGGTTTCGTTTCACGCATGCAACGTCCGGTTTATTGACCCTTATCCAGATTTTGTTTAGAACCCCATTCATATAGATCCAAGAGCAAAATATTATTGTGGCCTTAAATTTGTTAACAGTCTCCATATTCGACAGTTCTTCCACCCAGATGTTTACATTTCCAAGAACAGTTTTATATCATAAGTATCCCATATTTGTTTGAGAACTGTGAGAAAATTTTAATGAATTGCTAAATGAGCAACGGAAACGTCAACTTTGATGCAATATCTGGAATAAGAGATAGAGTAACCCGGAAGTTTATTTCGGCATTTAAAAAACAACAATCAGAAGTTCAGACTTCGAGAATCAAACTACGGGTTGAGCTTTCGGAATACACTTAACAATTACTTTGTCGGACAATCGCCATTGTGCGCACAGACACCGTGTTAGAGAATTGAAATTAAAGAAGATATGAATACTGTTGCATGCATTTTTCTGACGAAACAGTGTGTATAACATAATTGCCAGAAAGAACTGAGCGAATATAATTTCCGATTCTTGGATTGGTACGGTTTGAGATACGCATGCGCGTCCCGTCTTTCCTGGGCCCTAGATCTCACTTGGCTAACCTTTCATGATGACCGGCATCATCAGGTAGCCTAATCCAAAGCCGTGTCTGAAGTAGATCTAAATGTAATTTCCTCCCACAGCGAAGCATGAGCATTACCTGATTAGACCTGCAGTCATTGTTTAACGTGAAGAGCTCTCACGCGCATCGTAAGCCTATAGACTATAGCCTAATCAGGATTATTTCTAGAGATTCTACTGATCTAGACTCTAGATCTAGATCTAGTCTATTAGACTCTATATGAGACAGATCTAGATTCTAGATCAGGTTGAAACGCGCAGCAAAATACAGATTCAAAAGTCGACTTAATAGTAATAGTAATCTAGACTCGATATCAAGATCTAGATCTAGATTTCTAGATCTGATCCAGAGCTTCATGTACATATCGATGTTTTTTGGGGTTTTTTTATTATCAGTATCAGTCGAATATCTGAACTCTAGATCTAGAGTCTAGATGTAGAGCTAGGCCAGATATCTCTAGATCTCGATCTCCTTTTTAAAAAATGAACATGAGAACGCAGTGATCCTTGTTTCAAGTTTCACCTAAAAACTCCAGTAATTCAGTGGTAGATTTAGATATCTAGGTCTAGATCTAGTTCTAAGGCCAATCTGCCTGTCCTCTTTTAGCCATAGCCACAACACTGCTAGAAACGGTATTAACTATTACTAACTATTAGATGGAATTCATCCAAAAAAGAGGCAGCTTGTGTGCAGGAGAGCATAAAAATACGTCCATAGCCAACATTCAGCTGCCCACCAACCCATACCCTTTTTCCCGTTGATGTTGTTCTGACTAGTGGCCAGCACTTCCCACCTACATGCAGAATTTCATTGATATTAGCAACATGCTCATGAGAGCCCAAATCTGGTTAAGAATCTCCTTGCTCATGTAACAATTAGTAGGGGGATGCAGTGGCTCAATGGGTATGGCGTCTGCTCATGGAGAAAACAGGCCGGGATCGAAACGCGGGTTCTGCATCGGGGGA
>JBCAUA010062548.1:0-11266 GCA_038406235.1 Peronia verruculata
TGAGTCACTGAAAAAATGCGGGTTTTCGATCTTCGTGTCCTGTCATCTCCCGATGCAGAACCCGCGTTTCGATCCCGACACTGCTGCCTGTATGTGATCTGTTGTGGGACCTGTTATGGGCCCCATGAGACGTTTGTAAAGAAGGAGCCTGTTTGGTTTAACACCCTTGGAAATGGAACCATTCTCGAAACATTTGCCGGTTCTCGAAACATCTGGAAGATGGTTCTTATGATCTCCTTCTCCTAGTTCGGGAGGATACCCTGGGCTCCGAGGATTGCAGCAGTACTGAATTTCATGATGATGGTGATTCTTGTCAGCTCTCTTGATGCGTTCGTACCTCACCAATGCCTTGCATGGTGGCTCTTCTGGCCAAATAACCCGTGTCTGCTAATGGATGTCTCCATCCTTGACGAGATAATTCTTGATTTTCCCCTATTTCACACTGAGGGCCTTGAGCGTCTTGTCTTGTTTCAACACAGGAGGTTGACAAAGCAGTGTGCGGATGGTTCAACCACGCAGGCCGTCGAGGATTTATCAAGTGCTCAAATCTTTCGAACTGATGTTCAGAGTGATGTTATTTCACTCAGAAAAAAAAGAATATCTTCTGGTCCTGGATGCTTGAGTTCTCTTACTGATGTCTTTGCAGAAAGAAAACGCATGGAAAGTCCAGCAAAGAATATCAATCATGTCCAGTAAAGAGTAACGATGATATCGCGCAAAAATCAAAGAAATCTCATTTCTACACTGGCCAACAACTACAAAGGAACCACTGAATATACTGAAAACTTGTTTATACATTCAAAATTTGTTGCTGCTGTTGTTGTTGTTGTATCTTTCGATGTGTACCTTTGCGCCGTGCATATACACACTGGGTTTTTCTTTTGGAGGACTGAATATCCCCCCCCCACCCCCACCCCCTCATAAAACATCCTCTACAAGGTTCAGTAAAAATGAGGAAATTCAACTAAACGAAGTATAAATATGCGTCCTCGTAAAATAATCGTAAAACACTGCTGGTGAATTTATGAATTCCTCTTGCTGCATAAAAGTAAAAAAAATGGCAAGTGGTATCTTTAAAAAAAAAAAAAAAACGCTGTAGGTTTTAACCGAAATTTGGATGACAAAATATGACGCTAGCTGACAAAACTATCCACAATATATTTGCAAACACAGATTCAAATGTAGACTAATCGTAGTGTAAAAATCTCTTGCATATATAATTAAGGATTTATCTCTTACCTTGATGTCCTCTATCATGGCTGAGGGCAGGACTTTGTCCTCCAGTAGGATATTGATGAGGTTAGCGGTGGGGTTGATGTATCGCACCAAGATTTGCCAGTGCCTGGTCAGAATATCTCTCAGCGAGTCGTCCATGGTGTCTTTGACATACAAGGGGCAGAATCTACGAAATAATTGGATGTGATCACCAATTCTTATAGCAATCCCCAGAACAAAGTACCATTATAGAAAGAACGTAATGAATACTTGGTCGATCAAGTGTCAACAAAATTACTGGAGTGAAAATGTTTCTAAGATGATATTTGATATTCAATGATGACAGCTCACATCTAACCGCAATATGACCAAAAAAAAAAAAAAAACTATATTATATGCATGGAATTTTGTTTGGAAAGAAACCTCAGGCGTAACATATGATAAGCGCTTGCCCGTATCTTTCACCAGATCGTCCCACTGACACTTCTAGAGTAAAGAACCACATTCAAAACACCTATCACGGAGACGAAACAAAGAGATCCAGAAAACTATATTCTCAGCCATTCAGACACAGCCTTGACCTTGGCCGCGTGTCATCTCAATCACTAAGACGTTTAGATGTCTGTCAGCCGTCTGCCTCCTGTTCATTTCCCACCTGATCCTCTCCTATACTATTAGGAGGGATAAGTGTCCCCCCCCCCCCCTTCCCTTCCAGCGAGGTGTATTGTCGGGGACTGCCAACTGACAGAGTGTCCATGTACGTTAAGATTGCGTCGACTTAAGAGATGCCCGACAGGCACATCGTATGAGTTCTTTTCTGGAAGTTATGGCACAAACTGTTTAAAATTTAAAATCGCTGTGTTTCTATACGTAAAACTGGGCAGGCCCTACAGCTGAACTGTGAAGATAAAAGCCCAACGTTGCACGGAGGTTTTAACTGTCACAGGTAATGTAGCTAAAACAACACAATCAACACAAATTCATATTATAATGAAGGTTGAGGGGCAACATAAGTAAAATAAAAAAGTCAGTAAATCAATAATAAAGTACCAGCTTACGGTGGGGCTTAGGCGGTTAAAAAAAAAAGTTGTTTTCGCACCTTCACCAGCCCAGCAAGTGTGAGATATGTGAATGAACAGAGTTCTCAACAGTGCAATAGTTCTCGACAGGACCGGTGGGTTGATGAGTGACCTGAGTGCTCTTTGAAACGGCAATAGGCTCACGGTGAGAGGTTGGCAACCGGACAGTAAACATCCACATACATAAAACATACATTTATATTTAGAGGTCCTGTCTGACATAATTATTTTTATGTACACTGCATAATGTTTTGCAAAGTAAACGATCATCTTAAGGTGTGTTTTCTGCTTTCAGGTTGAGTACAATGCTAATGGTTTCTGTGTGAGAAACAGAGATGTCTTGTATACAGATCTGGTACAACCTGAACATGGCTAGATTATCATCTAATATGATGCAGAATACCCTTGATTTTGGGAGCAAAAGAGAACGGACCATTAAAAAAAAAAAAAAAGAGGAGAAGGGCGGCAATTAAAATCAAGCACAAAGGAAGCGTAAATGTGTCTTTGAAAGTCAAGAAAATTGGCTGCGTGAACATTTTAATACATATTAGACTTACCCCCCCCCCTCCACATACACACACCTCTCACCCCTCCAATTCACTATAGATCTAGTTATGAGGATTTAATTAAGCAGCAACCTGTTTGGCTTTGTGCAAATCCAGCCGACCTAATACCAATCCCTGCCCTGAGGAAAAAGCGATCATGTGGTTGGTAGGTGGGACATACGATGTCCCTGTCAACGACCGTTTGGCCACCGTCAGTCTTTCGACCCAAAGTCCAGTTAATGAACGGTGCCAATCTTTGTTGTATTTACCTTCGCAGGCACTGTGCAAACATGTCTTGTTATCTTCCCATTTCTAATCAATAATAAATTAGTAATTGTTTGTTCTTTGACTTGATCAACTCCATTTTCCTTAGTTACGCATATGTATGTATGTAGTATACTGTGTGTGTGTGTGTGTGTGTGTGTGTGTGTATGGGTGAGTGTGTGCGTGTGTGTATGTGTGTGTGTTTGTGTGTGTTTTTGTTTGCTGGTTTGTTTGTGTTGAGGTTTAACGGCACATCATCACAATCACGGCTATATTGTGTCAAACACAGTACACATCAAGAAAAAAGGAAAGAGGGCGGGACAGAAAATAGAAAAGGTTGTGGGCTTTTTTTTTTTTTTTCAAAAGTTGTTGTCTTTGATCAGGTTTTGTCGAGAGGTAGATCGAATCACAAATGTTTGTGTTTCAATCAACACGTCTTTTCTCATGTCTTTATTCTGGCAAATCCAAGTTCGGCACTGGCGAAACGATGGTTGTGGAATTGACACGAACATGGCGTTTTGTGTCGATTCGATGTCAAGAGCTCTTTCCTTTGCACTGGTCCCTTCCATTTCCTTCCTGCTCCAAAGGATGGCAAGCATGCACATGTATTTGTTTACGTATGTGTATGTAGGCCTATAATAGGCTGGAGGGTGGAGGAGTGGATGGGGTAGGTGGGGGGAGAGGGAGAGGTGAGTTTCTTTGAGGATTGTGTAAGTATAGTGGTATAGTTCCGTGTGGATAACAAAGAACCACATAGTTATCACAGTTATCACGGTGTTGTTTCAAATTTTCAGGGAAGTACTGGTATCTACAGCTTGAATTATGCAACATTAGATTTGTAGTACAGTACGGCTTGTGCTGATTTGCCCAAGGAACTTACAATTATGGTTATGGTTTTTATAAGCTTTTCAACCTCCTGTAGTGTTGGTTACCTCAGCTGTCCACAACCGTGGTATAAAAATAATATGCCGATATGGCATAGCCAGCTAACGTACGCGTGAACCTCAAGGAGCAAGTACTACCTTTCATTCCGTTTTTATTTTCATTTTCAAAGATTTTTTTTTTTTTTTTGGCGCCTTCAGTATTATATGGTAATTAATATTCTAGTTTAACTATCTGTTCTGTTTTTATTTGTTTTCTAGACTGAATATCTTGAATTTTTATCCTTGGACATCAGTCTCTTATCTCTACCTACTGTGTGCAATAGATATTTTATCTGATAGGCTTATACAGTCTATCAGGCATCGGGTTACCCCATGCCCGATTTTATTACATACATGGAACACGGTAATGTCATTCTTAGCCAGGAATTATTGCAAATGATTTTCTGTCAGACAAAGACTATTAATTATTATTGATCTCTGTGGTATGTGTTACGAACTCTCAGCTGCTTATTAATCTATGCGCGCCAACTAGGCCTGTAGCAAGACGTTATTAACCATTGCCTATTAATTTACCTACTTATTTCTATCGAACAGCCTTTTAAGGATTACCTGCCGTGTAACAGCTAGCTGGGTTGACCAAAACCACCAGGAAACCTGTGGACCGGCACAAGTCAGCAGCTGCGCTCGTATGTCTCAGCACTGGCCTTTCCTTCCGTGCAAACACATAGGCATACACTGAATATCCTTTTCCCGCAGCGGAACATGCGTATGTTTGCGCACCATGTGTTTGTGTTTCATGATCCACTGCATTCCAGTTTTGGGGTGCCTTGAGGTTGAAGAAACACCCCGTTGGTGGAGCCCCGAGGCACTGTAATATATGAGACTAACACTGATATAGACTGCTGTCAGAAAACGCCTTTTTTTGCTGAAAACTGTTTCGAGAAAATCAACTTTCACTTTTGCAATCTGTCTTTCATCACATAGCGAGCAAAGTGCAGTTGTTATTGACTAAAACGATGTTAGATGGCGGTCTTTCGGTGTCTTGGAAAGTTACATTTGAATAGATAATCAATGTATGGTAAAAACAGTGTTTTGTCGAAGTATTTCAGAGCATACGGTCAACGTCACTCCAGATTATGTCTATATTGGGATACCGAGGAATGGCACTACAGTATATTAGGTGCAATATAACCATATAATGAAGAAACCTTCACATTTACCGCCCTAAGCCATAAACATTAGGTCCACGCGTGGTAAGGGTATTCTATTAACTCTTACAGAAATATATATATATATATATTCTAAATGTTAGAAAAAAAAAAAAAAAAAAAGATCAGCAATTCCAGTTCAAGGGTATTTAGGTTAAAACATTTTTTTTATTTATTTTTTTTTCGGGGGAAGGGGGGTTATCTTGCTTATTATATTTTATATAACATAGTTATTCCTCTAGTAGGCTATCTGAGAAGCAAACTAACGCGTTCATCACAAAATTTTAAGCTGTAAGCCTACACACTACACATAAGCATAACACATATCTATTCAAACTTGCAATGAAGTTTGCAAACAGGCCTTCGGGTGTGCCCATCACTTGCACAAGAGTTGCATACCTTAATTTATTTCATTTTATTTTATTTTACTCTGTTTTATGTTCTTTTCTATTTTATTCCATTTTATTTTACTTTATTTTATCTTATCTTATTCTGTCTTTTTAATTAAATCCTCGTGCTTACTGAATTTGAGTTGTGGCTGGTTCATAGCAGGTGATAATTGTAATTACCGTATATTTCAACAAAACGAGATCAAAATATGAAGTCAAATTAAAAAAAATATCCGTCACAGAATTTGACGTCATTCTTTATTTATTGATATATTAGCGTAAACTTCTTTTCATGATGAAAAGTCTGTTCATGTCAAAACATGAACAATTGTGAAATAAGTTTATTTACCGTTATATACCTACATTCTTTTGCTGGCCCTTTCTCCTCAAAACAATAAAAGAAACCATATGATGGTTATTACACATTAACATGAATTTCACCGTTTCACTTCTAGTCCCTGCGATCGCCATTCATTTCTGCTCAATCCGGTAGCACGCAAGCCACTGCAACATCAAGAACAAACAACCTAATCGCTGGGGTAGATCTATCTAGATCTAAACCAGTGCCAGATTTATCCCGTCGCTTAGGGTCCAAGTCAACTCATGTTCGCACTGAGCCGCCTTGTTTATTACTAACGTACTGTTAAGCTGATGCTCGCTTCTTGAAGGGATATAAAACTATTATAAGTTATACCTGGGAAAACTAGATCTAGATCTACTTTCGCAGCATCCTGTACACCCTGTCTACTGTCTACTTTTCACAAGTTTGTTTACGCTTTTACTCCTTTCTTCGCAATTACTAGTCCGTTCCAGCTTTTGCGTGTACAAAGTACCCGATAATATTTTCTCTGTGCTCATTATGATTGGTCATAGAAAACGAAGGCTAGTTTCACAACAACAAACGGATAGATCGATCGAGCTGTGGTGTGGATAATCGTCTGCTCGGGATGTCAAACTGAAGCTGAGAATAGGCTAGAATCTAGATCTAACCACGGTCCATGCAGGCGAGCTATTTGTTGATGTAAGTATATCACGCAGGGCCTCATATGAGCCAGCACCCACTAGATTGTTTGTCACACCCGGAATAATAGATCTAGATCTAGATTGTTGTCGGTTGTGTGAGCTCATAGTATAGGGGCAGGGCGAAGACCGAAGTCAGTCTAATCAATGCTCTCACACAAGATATCTCAGTTAGGTTACTGCCACACAAGGACTGGGATCGAATAGAATAGAAGTGCTCTGTAGGTTTGCGGTCAGTCTCTTACCTTTTCATCTACATATCTGTCTGCTAGTTAACTCAGACTTGTGGGCTTGTGCTAAGTTTCAATTCAGGTAGGCTACTGAGATTAAAATCGTGGGATAGATAATCTAGACTAGATCTAGATCAGATAAAAGATCTAGATCTAGATCTAGATCTACCAATCATCTAGACTCAAGACTCTAAGATCTATTAGTTCATGTTATGCCTGCCATGCTCACAGACAGAAATCCCAACACTGTTAATTGGACTCATGATAAATAGGCTATTGTGTGACAGAGAACTGAAGTAATCATTTGTCCATGAGAAATCATATGACAGCTGCTCATGGGAGTGTTTTCTTGCTCTGATTCACTTTTTTTTTTTTTCCTCCTTTCAGTTTATAAATCAATCTGTTGATTTGCCGTTGAATGTAGATCTAGGTATATCTAGCCTTTAGAATCTATTAATAAGTTATGTTTGGTGTGAATTCATGAAATAATTACGTCAGCTGAACCATGATGGTGCATATTTGGGGATGACATGAGAGGGAAGTCTGTTGTACTCGAGATAATAAAACAGAATCAGATCTAGATCTAGATCTAATAATGTTACCCACAAATAAAATTCGGAAATTGTTAGGGGACCGTCTGCTCCCCTAGCATTAGGGGACCATATTTTGAAGCCATTTGTAACCTCAGTGTATAAGAGCCCAGTCTTATTTCTTTGCTTTTTCTTTTGTCAGTTCATATTGGCCAACACTTTTCTTTTTACTGTCTAGATCTATTAGCCATTTTCATATCATCACCTTTTTCTATTGCTGAGTTAATTCTTACCATGTATGCTGAATACCATGTGCAATGGAAACTTTTTAATATAAATCTTTATTTCAGTACAATTCTTCATTCATTTCTTTGTATTTGTGGTCAAATAATTCTCTCTCTCTCTCTCCCTCCCCCTCTCTCTCCCTCCTTCCCTCGTTCTTATCCCGCCATTTCCTTTGCTCTCTCACTCTTGCTTTCTCCCTTGCTCAGTCTGTCTGTCTGTCTCTCTCTCTCCCTCTCTCTCTCTCCCCCCCTCTCTCTCCCTCCCTCTCTCTCATACCGCCATTTCCTTTGTTCTCTCTCTCTCTTTCTCCCTTGCTCCGTCTGTCTCTCCCTGTGTGTGTAAGTAAGCATTATCGCACTACATCATCACACGTATCGTTTGTTCAAACGTTTATTGCTCTGTCTCAGTGTCATTGTCTCTCCACACAAAATACCCTTACTGTTTAAATAAACAAACAAACAAACAAATGTCACCCACATAGTAGTTTGGCATTACATTTACAATGACATAAAACGAAAGGATTATGTAGATACGCCACGTACGGTCCCCTAGCGCCAAGCACTAGGGGGGCGTACAGTCCCCTAATAACAGCCTTATAATTTATCTGTGCGTAGATGATGTAAGTGCAGTTACGTGCACTCAGCTCAGGGCGGAGACTCATCATTGTTGGCCTAGAACTTGCAGACGATGTTGCTGTTTTTGGCAGTGCAGAAGACGCGGGCGACCGACATCTCTCAATCCCAACGCTGGCTCAGTCTGGTGAGTGGGCGGGCTGGGTCAACTTGCCCCCATGACCTACTTCTCAGTCCGTCAGTTCACACTGTCACACTGGTAAATTCTGTCTCCCCTTTCAATTATTGTGGCAGCCAGTTTGTCAATGAGGTTTTGATAAAAGCAGTCGTGAAGGCATGTTATTCTCCAGAAAGAAAGACAGAGAAAACTGAAAGAAGGGCCTGAAAAGTTCATGGATTATTACAATGCTCAGTCAGTTTTATGAAGTCATTGGGAAGAGGACGATATCTGTCCCTAAGTTTGTCCTGAATCTCCAGGCAGCCAGGTGACTTTTACCACGGCTGAAGTCAGCATAAAGTGACATTATGCTTTTTATAGAACTGGGAATACCCACGACCTGCATCTGAATTTTGTAGGTCAAACCGAAACTGTGGTTTGGATGAGTAAACTGAGGGTTGTTAATAAAAAGTGTCCTTGTTTCTTTCTATTTTGGATGTTCTGCGAGCGGAAGCAGTAAAACAAGACCATAGTGTTATTCTATCCACCATACAATTCGGATCAAACACCCTCGCGAAATTACTATTAAATAGTCATTGCCTTTTTTACAGTAACGTCAAACGTATTAAACTTCTTTCGGGATTATAAAATCTTATGCAACAAATGCAGTAGAATAGAACCCTTTGAAGTGTATAACTCTCCAGGTTATATTTTTTTTCCTTGCATCGATTGTGTCAGCAATAACATCGCAAACAATAGGTCTTCGACAGGACTATTGTTATAACATCAAGGAAAAGCCTTTAGGACCGACAAGAAGTGTTTAATCTGTTGAATCATTGTGATAATAAGATGAACAAATAATGTTTTTATTATAATATGATAATGGCACCCCCGGGGGTGGGTTTATAAGTAGGTTCTCTGCTCCCACCTGCAGGCGGTGTAAGCCCGCCATCGGTTGGGTGTCTTCCATGGAGTGCCATCCTCGACATTCCAGAGGAGATATCTCTTCTCTCTCTCCTTGCTTCTGTCTTCTGTACCGCTTTCTTTCCTCTCTTCTTCTTGACGTGTTTGACACAATATAGCCGTAATCGTGCTGATGTGTCGTTAAATCCCAACACACACAAACAAACGAACGTGAAAATGCCTCGCATGTGCAGCTGTGTTGAGCAAATTGGGTCCACTATGGATTGAAAAATCTTGATGGGGCTAAAGGCAGATTTTTTGTAAATCAAAATGACAATCCATATCAGCAAATGTAGTGTTTGATGCACGAAGTAGCAGCCAGTAGTAATGTATGGTGATGGGAGGAATGCGTTATTGATGTTATTGTTTTTATTATTATTATTAATAGTGGTGTCGGTGGCCTAGCGGTTGGGCCGTCGGACTTGGGATTAAAAGTCTCGGGTTCGAATCCTGACTGGTCCCGACATTTAGTCCTTGGGAAAGACAATTTGTCCAAATTTCCTGACTCTACCCAGGTTTATATAGGTACCCAACTATAGACAGTGATTGATATTGATAGACTAAATAAGGATTTGAGCGCCTAACAGACAGCTGCTTTATGATATGTGTGTCTCCTCTGGGTCTGTCGGGTTAATAATAGATTGTAAAGCGCTTAGAGCCCGTACAATATTGGGATAAACGCTATATAAATACTCTCCTTTATTAATATTATTATCATTAAATGACTACTATATTCTCAGAGATGCTGGGTACCGGTCATGTGGAGCGAGGCTGCAAGGTCTTACACAATGCCCGTACGAGGGCAAGGTAATACTTCACTATAGTTTATTAAGAAATTGTTAGTTGCCTTCATTACATTGCAGTAACTCAGTAGTAAAAATTTAGTACATTACGTCTATAAATTTACTAAAACCTGGCAGGCAGCTTGTGAATGCCATTTTTAGTTAAGCTATTCTTTTGTTGAAATTAAATTCAAAGCCTTTCTTTCTGCATATTTTTAATTTTTTTTAAAATTTTATTTATTCCTATATTTTTTTTTAAATTACAAATTACCGTAGTTCTGGAGAAAGAGTTGTAACACATATACAGTTGCAGTACAAATATAACATATATTATCCAACAATGAATATCACCCTCTTCAGATATCATTACAGATCTTGTACTGGGACTGTCACATTTTTCTTTAATGAAATCTAGGCCTAGGTCTGCCGTCTTTTTTTCTTCCTCTCCCCAGACTGGTTTTTTTTTTTTTTTTTCACTCTCATTTAAAAAAGAACGGTTTCTGTAAAATCAGCACGTAAGACATTTTTTAAAATTTTATTAATATTGAATTTGAACTTATCATTAACCATTACAATACTAGCATTTCACAGCCGAAGTGTGATCCTATTATTATATCAGTCTTCAAAACTTCACTTGTACTATTTGTTTGAATTGATTTTGAATATCCAGGTATGTTGCTCCTTGTATCTTTCAAGTAATTGAAATAAACTTTATAACTTCAAATATGGCACTTTTTTTTTTTCAATACATATTTTTATTTATTTCTGTATTTAATATTGCTGTTGTTGTTGTTGTTGTTGTTGATGTTGTTGTTGTTGACTTCGTATTTTGTATTGTTGTGTGGACGTCTGAAATTTTTGTAATATTATGTTATCATAGTTCTCAAAAATAGAGACTGAACTTAAAGGCGTTTATTTTTAAATCAAAGTAACTGATGGACATAAAAATGTTCATATTATGAGCCTCACGGATTTAAGCTTATGTCTCGATTTATATATGCATACAGTTTGGCCAGAGGAAATCTTAAAAAAAGTATCTTTAAAAAATGAAACTATAGAAGTTTTGCTCTGATAGATAGATAGATAGATAGATAGATAGATAGATAGATAGATAGATAGATAGATAGATAGATAGATAGATAG